>CM066032.1:875918197-876087167 GCA_033557465.1 Ichthyophis bannanicus | reverse complement strand
GCACAACAAACATATACACAGACAGGGGTTGATGACAGATGTCCATGCTGTTGTGTGTTTATTAGTCCTAGAGAGGTCAATGTGTAGCAGGTGAAACACATTCCATATGCACTGTGTATCACATCTGGGTGGATGGCCATTTAGCCAGGTGGTGACGGATGTGTCCACAGAGGACATGATGCCCCCCTGGCCTTATGACAGCTGGTGGTGTTGATGTCTGCCACAGCACACAGTCAACACATCTGATGCCCATGCATCTGGCTAAATAGCCACAGGAAACCATCTTTTGTGGTGATGGCCGGTATCTGCATCTGCAGGGTAACACATAGGGGCGACCACCATGGGTTGTGCAACGTTGAGCCACCATGGGCCCTCAGCCACAGCATGTGCCCTGGGGTGGTGTTAAACTATTTCTAAATATATAACCCCCCTATCCCCATGGGTCCCAGATAGACCCCACAAAGTGGGAGCCATGTCCAAACCTGGGGATATGGGCGTGTGTGGCCTCAATGTAGTGGTTAAGCATCTCCCTACCATCCAGGGTCCAGGGAGCCCATTCAAGGTGGGCTCCTTGGTCCCCCTGGAGATATGGCTGTGTGCCACTAATGTAGTGTTAAGCATCCCCCTACCTCCAGAAGTCCAGGGAGCCCATTCAATGTGGGATCCTTGTCCCCTGGAGATATGGCTGTGTGTACTAATGTAGGGTTTAGCATCCCCCTACCTCCAGGGTCGAGTGAGTCCATTCAAAGTGGGCTCTGTGTCACCCTGGAGATATGGCTGTGTGTACTAATGTAGTGTTAGCATCCCCCTACCTCCAGAAGTCCAGGGAGCCCATTCAAAGTGGGCTCTGTGTCACCCTGGAGATATGGCTGTGTGTACTAATGTAGTGTTAAGCATCCCCCTACCTCCAGGGGTCCAAGGTGTCCATTCAAGGTGGGCTCCTTGTCCCCCTGGAGATATGGCTGTGTGCACTAATGTAGTGTTAAGCATCCCCCTACCTCCAGGGGTCCAGGGAGACCATTCAATGTGGTCTCAGTGTCACCCTGGAGATATGGCTGTGTGCACTAATGTAGTGTTAAGCATCCCCCTACCTCCAGGGGTCCAGGGAGTCCATTCAAAGTGGTCTCTGTGTCACCCTTGAAGTAGGTCTGCTATATCTAGCAGTATCGCAAAGAAAATACAGGACACACAGCTCTTGTAGTGGGTCAAACACTGTCGACCATGGCCTGGTAGACATACACGTGTAATGGACCTATCCACTGCCAAGGTGGATAGGGCAACCCACCCAATGTCACATTTGTTTCTCCATCAGCCCATGTGTGCTGGATTATCATGTTGCCAGTGTGTCTGTATTGCATGACATGTGTAGGTAATATGACCACACATGTATCCACAGTACCACCTACAGGGTTATAGGGCTCATCAGGAACATCATCATCACCCTAACAAATGTGGCATGGCACTGCCATGTCTGTCAAGGGTGCCACAGGGAATGGGTCACGTGCGTCAAGGGAGACACGTACAATGCACATAGGTGTCAAAGCACAAATGGCCACACCCACAGTTAGGCATGTATGTGGCACTGGGAACAGATCATCACCTGTGAAAAACATGAATGGGTTGAACCATTGTGTTCCCTGATGCCCTGTGTAAGCCAGCATGTCATTGCTCCCCACCAGCCAGTAGAGAAGCGTATGGGGGTATCACACAGTTCCTGTGGTCCTCCATGATGCACCCCACAAATGCTGCCTTACAGTTCAGCTGTTGAAGCTAAACCCCCATCTCTGTGTTATTGTAGGTGCAGAACACCTCCATGTCTGAGCCACACCTGTGTGTGTGCCTGCCGAGGTCACACTACCAGTAAAACTGTTGTATGTGAACCCCCATCACTAGTAGCTGTGTTGACATCAACCAAACACAATACCATGGGAAACGTGAGAATGCCCTATCACGACCCACCACTATGAATGCATAGGCACAAAACACACCAAAAACATAGACGACACACCATGTGCCAGAGGACAGGACACAAGAGTGCCAATCACTCGCTGGTCACTGTCAGACATGCCTAGTGTGCTGAATGGCAAGGATACACATGTGCCATGTCACCATGACTGGCCAGTGAGATGGCATCCAGGGGTGCTGGGCTGAACCCGGCAGCCATGCCAAGAGCCCCCCGCCCCCCCCAACCTGTGTGTGGTGGTAGCCATGTCACCTGTGGAGCACAATGTGTCCTGTGGATTACATCCACACCAACATACTGTGGCATGGTCACAAAGGGGCCACAAACCATACAAAATCGGGATGCACCAGCAGTGGCACTGATGAATGCACTCTGCCCAAACAGCCCTGGTGGTATCATCAGGCCCAAACGGCATGTCAATGACCACAGCAAGGTATGGAGTCAGCACATGCATCTGAGCCCCTAGTGCCGTGCAATGGTGTATGGGCTGTAGCCGTCAAAACTACACAGCCATAGCATTTGTCACTAACACACAGTATGCTGTCCAAAACACACTGTCCTTCAACTATGTCTGGCCCCACAGGGCACCTGACACCACCCTACACCACACTCATCGTGTGATTGCCACCCACAAAGCTCAGGGGCACAGCAGGGGCATATGGGCCAGCAGTGCAGATGTGTAGCGTGTGGGACTCATTTGTAACTGATCACCTCTGGGACTCTGCACCAGTGAATCAGAACCGCACTCAGCAACAACCCACACGGACAATATACGTACAACCCTGTGAGGTGCCTAGTGAATGTGATACCTACGTGTACATTAATGGAAATTGCAAGGGGGTGCGTGCATGTCCCAAGATGGAACACGTTGCGCCCCAGGATCAGACCCCACAGGGGCTTCCATTACCTGTGGCCAGGCTCCACACAGTTTTTGCCACAACTGAGGTAAAGCACAGGACACATGAGTCTGAGAAACAGCAATATCCACAGATGCCAAGGGTGTATGGCACCCTGCATGGACATACCATATGACACGACACCCTCCTGAATGGGATGAGAGACACCTCCTAACATCCCCCACATGTCGAATAGATAGATGATAACGTTGCTGTGTTGGACGTTGCCTGTGTCCCCAAATGGAAAGGCCCCTGAGCACCCCACTCTGTTGGCGGCACCTATGCTGTGAGCACAATCTCACGGATGACATGGCGCCACACACTCTGGGAGTGGCGTTGGAACACTGATGCCGCCGTTGCCGTGTGTGCCATGCAGTTTGTCTGTAACCCAGGAGGGTGTCAAATACCCCTGTCCTCTGGGGATGAGGTGGATGGAGTGTTCAGAATATCTACAACATCGAGATGTGCACCTCCCACATGACATGGGGGTGGATGAGGTGTCGTCTGACAGGTACGCTCATTGCGAGAGCAAATGATGCTAACAGGGTAGCATTGGACCGGTGTGGGTGCATAGGCTGAGTGTCTGAACCCGCCATTGTGTCATGGTCACATGTGCGGCAACAGCAACCTACATGGGCCAGGCTGTCACACGGTATGGTGTGAGACACCCACTGAACCCTTGCCCAACTGGCAGGGAAAAGGTGCCAGCAGAGATCCACAAGGTGGATGCTGACAGGTCCACACTGGCCATTAGGTCAGATGACTACGATACTGCAAGCGGATGCACGGCAAGGACTACGCACTGTGCACCACAAAGGGATGCTATCTGTCATATGCCCATCAGGGACACCCAACACTGCAAGCTGACTGAACTGTCAACATCACACATAACACCATATCTGGGAGACAGGCAGCCGTAGCTGGTCCAGCATCGACAGCATCCACAGGACCTTGAAGTACCCTGTGATGTAATCCCCCCCCCCCAGCCAAACACGGAAACATATGTGGAACATCTCATGCGATCCATGTCCCTGCATGTATGTGGGATGTGAGAAATCATAGGAGGGCTGGACCCTGCACACCATAGTAGGTGGCACAGTCCGAACCCCACCAAACCCCACCCCTCGCAACACAACGGAGGGACATGTCCCTGAATGTGACCCCAGCAGCCCCTATGGAACATGGGTAACCGAGCTATGCAGGGGCACAGGTGGGGGCGCCTCCACAGCTGGGTTGTGTGTTACACAGCCCCTACATGCACATAACTGAGACTACAGGAGGGCACAGACACATCTGTGTGTGCACACAACTGGGCAGGACTATACCCCTGAGGGATATACATATGACACAACAGGGCAACGCCTACCCACATCCCCACAGGCCTCACTATATACCCACCCCCCCATCACAAGGATGGCCACAGACATCTGGCCAGCCACCAAACAGCCTGTACGTCCCCATTGTATCTGCTAGCACGGTGAGGCCATCTCAACACACATCACACACCCTGGGCCCCGACACAACACACACAGTATGCACAGGGTGCATGGCTGGGTGAGCTGCATATGGGTGTGCCAGGGGGACATGTGTCTAAGCACACCTAGACGTGCGGTCCAACTGGTCACACCTCACGACAGAGGTTCAGTCCGATCCCCCTCCCACACACCGGGTGCATGCCAGGGTGTGTGCTGTCTCATGGATATCATGTGAGTCCCCCCACAGCATCACCCATTTGTTCATGTTCACATGATCAGGACAAGGTTGCAGACTGACAACAACCCATCAGCTGCAGCCTTGCTACCCTTGCAGTGTGCAAATGTGAACATGGGCACTGCAAATAACCCACCTCTGTTACAGAGATATGCACCAGCATGGGGGCACATAGAAGCCTCCCGTGCCCCCTGCCATTTTGTCTGTGTGTAGGGCATTCTACGAGGCGCCACATGTGGGCTGCAGGGGCCCAGCACGGGCCAATGACACTCAACGTCAGGCCCACAGAGGGATGCCATGTGTGCTAAGGATGCTGTGAATCACATATCACACGCATACCCTTCCCTGAAGCAACACCCATAGGGGAGAACACAGATGCCTACCTTGTAGGTGTGCTGCCCCACAGGGGACACCCACTATGGGGTGCATACACTGGCAATGGTGTTGAGTGGGTCCACAGCAATGGTGACGTTGCATCACCTGCATCTGGGGGCATCAGACACACACACCTTGGACAGCTGCTGTCAATAAGCAGCAGGGATATGTCCCGCAAGCAACACCATGTCCCCTGGGTGTTCTGTCGCCCACCCTCACCCTCAGTGTCTGTGTCACGCCCCACATCTCCCCCCTCACACACACCCTCTGTCTCTCACTGTCCCTCCCACCATCCCACTGTTGTGTTGTGGGGTGGTGGTGAGATGGGTGTGGGCAGACTGCAGCCACACAGTAAGGCTGCTGATTGCTGCCCTATCTGTCAATGCATGTGGATGCCAGCTAGGCTCTGTTGATACTGCAGTGACACCTATGTGCAAACCTATTCCCACATATGTGTGGGACTGACTGCTGGTGGTGCGTTACCATGATGGATATGCCACAGGTAGCAGGAGGGTGGGAGCAGCAAGATGTGGCCCACCCAGGACATAGGCGTCTGCGTGACAGACACAGTGACAGGTGGCACGTGCTGACAGAAGACAACATTTGCATGTCCACAGGTGGAGGAACTGAGGAAGAAGGCTCGTGAACTACGACAGTTCCACATGCGGTATTTGGAACAGCTCAGCACAGAGGGAGAGCACCACCACGATGGTGAGTAGTGGAGGGCTATGCCACAGGTTAAAGTGTGCCATTGAACCAACTGCCTCTGGCCTGCCTTATCTGTACATATGTTATGTGCCACACATGGATGTGCCCTGATGTCTGTCACCCCTCACAGGTGGGGATGCCAGTGACGAGGAACCACACACCTCCACATACAGCTTCCGCAGGCCCAGCACACGCCGCACAAGGGGGGAGGATGAGCCCTTGGAGGAGAACCTGCAGCCCGACCAGCAGGGATCCGAGGAGGAGGGGACGGATGTGGTGGTGGTGGTGTCGGACGACGACATTGCGGAGGAGGATGAGGATGTCACCCACCCTACCCCAAACGAAGGGGATGGAGAGGATGGGACATTGGGGGGTGCAGGGGAGAGGGCCACAGGGGAAGGGGTGCTGACAGGGTGGGGGGAGGGGGGGCCTCTGTCTGGCCTGGGAGGGTGGAGGGAGTATCTGCAGGGAGGGGAGGAGGGGGGGAGGGGGGTGTGTGGGAACACAGCCCACCACAGGGCCATGGGGGCACCAGTCAGCCACTGCAGGGGTGGGCACAGCACGGGCGGCAGCGCATTCCTGTGCCATCCAGGGCCACTGTCACGGCTCATGCACATGCCAGCACACAGACAACAGGCAATGTGTGTCTGTGTGCTGGCAGGTGTATGCACGATATCTTAGTGGCCGTGGATGACACACGGCGTGACATCCATGTGGTGTTCCATGCCCTGCAGTGCATGACCGGGGCTGTTCGGCAGGTGGACACCGATGTGTTGCAGCTGGCATCCCGATGGCCACCTGCCGAACAGCGTCACAGGCACCAGCAATGTCACCTGTGACGCCCCCATGTGCCCTGTGTTGCGCAGTGTTCCCACCCCCCTTTTGGCATTTGATGTTGGGCATGTTGCCCGTTTACTTATGTTGTGTAAATAAATGGTTTTAGTTTGTACTTTGCATCAATGGCCTTGTGATTGCCTCACACGCACACCATGTATGCAAGGATGGGATATGTCTATCCACCTTCCTGGGGATCACACATTGGCATGGACACCATAACGGTAACAGCAACACATGAGGAGCTGTGTGATATCTATGTGGGCATGGCCATGGGACAGGTGTAGGCCCAGAGGATGTTGCCCTGCATATGTTCCCGAGACACAAGCATGTCACAGGGATGGGTCTGGTGGGACAGCAGTTGGTGTTGGACAGCAGCAATGTAAATATGCATGGCACACATGTGTGTCGCAGACACATGTATGCCATGTAGGTGCGGGACAGGCCTGTCAGCATTGCCAAGGACACACCCAATGGGCACACGTATGCCCCCATTGTGCACGGCTGACGGGGATGTAAATGGTGACTGGGCAGGAAATTGGTGCTGTAACCCCTGGGGCATGCCGACATATGCAAGTGGGCCCATGTGTACACCTGTGAGTTGTAGCCAAGGGTCAGTGACCACAGCATGTGCATGTCTGGAATGCCAGGTAATGGCATGTGTGCAGTAATACCTGACAGTGTGACAATCCCTGCAACAACGGGCCTGGTCTCAGATCATCTGTCCATGGGCAGAGCATTCATGTGCACACAACCTGAGCAATAAAGGGGACACACATTGGAGTGTAACTCTTTAATGTATGCTAGGGTACCCATGTTTGGTCTGCTCTATTTGCGACGCCGTCGCCTCACAGGTATGGCACCTGGCAATGGAGGTCCCCGTTCCCCTGGCGCCACCCGATCCTCTGGTGCCTGTAGCGGAGGTGGTGTTGGCGGCGGTGGTGGTGGTGGTGGTGGTGTCTGTGGTGGCGGTGGTGCCATCCTCACCAGCGCAGCCTCGATGCCCTCCATGGCCACACACATCCTCTGGTATGGCCGGTCACATATGCTCTGGCGCAGATGGACCATCTCCTGGATGAGACGTTCAGAGGATTGCCGCAGAGCTATGAGTTCCTGACGAATGCCTGTGTGGGGAGAAAATGGCCGTGTGAGAGCTACCCCTGCCAGGTATGACAGTAATACACAACAGGGTGGGACATGTCACACATGCTTTTCCCCTGCATGTTACGAACTGTAGTGGTCAGGTGCATATTTAACTGAATGGGGACATACCTCAAAGGTGTATGTTAGGCCACACACAGGACGTGCCCAATGTAAATGATGTGTGTGACAGGCACAGGGATACCCCATCTCAGCAGGCACAACACTGTCCAGCACATGTACAATATTCCCTGGGACACAGAGCAACAATATGTACATTGTGTGTGTGGCTGGAGGGTGCGCAGGTGATTGCAATGACACCTCGGGATACACATTTTGTAGGGGAGTTCAAATGCTAACAAACATAACATGTGGGATGCAGAGTTAGGGGATACACACGGCATGGGCAGGTGATAGGTGCATTGCTCATGACTATGAGGGATGGGGTGTGAGCAGCAGATTCACACCCAGGACATGGGCCCATCCACAACTGCACCATGCGTCTGTCAGATAAGGGTGTCACATCCCCCCAGGGGGAGACTCAAGTGGTCAGATAACAGTGCATGTAGACCCTATGAGGCATGTGCAGGGCTCACAATGCGTATGTTGATGACAGGATGTTGCATCACAGGGGTACAAGCTGCACATTTGCCTAGACAGGTGTATGCTATGCATGCAACTGCTGGTGGCAGGCCATCGGGATGTTTCAGAGTCACACAAAGGGGGGGGCGGGGAAGGTAGCCCTGAATGTGCATGGTAGCAGGGGTGGCAGCAGAGGGCAGAGAGGGTAGGGCTAGGTGGCCAATTTCCCCAATGGAGAGAGGTAATACATGGAGTGAGGCAGGGATCAGTGTTGGGTCTGTTGCTCTATCACATATTCATAACTTACCTGCAAAAGGGACCTACGAGTGAGGCAATCAATTTGCACATGGGAAAAACACTTTTTAAGGTTGTCAGAATCCAAGCGGATTGTGTTAAATTGCAAGGGGATCTAGATGTATTGGAAGATGGGGTATCCAAAAGGAAGATGAAATGTAATGTGGAGAGGTGCAAAGGTATGCACCAAAGAACATACCACTCGACGTATGGCTACATGATGCAAGGTTCCACATTGGGAAACACAACCCAGGAAAAAGATGTCGACATAATAGTTGATAACATGTTTTGGCCCATTACGAACGTGTCAAGCAATAGGACAAACCACCTTTATCACAACACATATTATACAGACAGTAGAGGCCTATGGCCCGACACAGGCCGTATTCCTTTTTCCTCTGCAGGGGCAGGTTTATCAGGTTAAACACACGTCCACAGTGTGTTGGACAGGACCTGATCAACCAAAGGGATGTACCGGAGCCCCTCACCTCTCAATGTAGACAAACGCATTCTGCCATCCAAATATAATTAACCAGCAGTGCATCCACGCAAGGGGAAGCCTTGTTGTAACAATGTGAACGTGGAAATGTGTTACAGGAAGGCCTCCCCTTGCACGGATGCACGACTGGTTCATTATATTCGGATAGCAGAAGGTGTGTGACTGCATTGAGAGGTGAAGGGCCCCTGTGCGTCCCTGTGGTTGAATAGGTCATTCTCAATACACTGTGAAGGTGTGGTTTGCCTAATGAGCCTGCCCCTGAAGATGGACACGGACCACGGCCTGAGTCGGGCCATAGGCGCATAGTTTCTGGATAATACGTGTGGTGCTAAAGGTGGTTCATCCTATTGCTGTCCACGTTTTCCCTGGGCCCTGTATTGCATGTGGTACGTGCCTGCTGCTGGTACCTACTGTATGAGCAGAGACAGATCAGTCCATAGGTGTGTCTGGCCAAATCAAACAATGATGTGACGCGATATGTAGGTTAATGGGCATGTGTGGCATACCCTTTGGTCGCCTTGCACACAGTGTGTTGCACATACTGTACGCTGATGTGTCTCACACTGTTCGGTATTGTGCACACCGAGTGTGTGTTTGTGTAGTCACACACATTTACAGTCCTGGTAGAGTGTGCACACCTGTTAGTGTATGTACAAAGAACATATGGGTTATCTGCGTGAACATTTTTGCCCACCCACCTTCACTGTCCCGATGTGACGAGGTGGCATGGGCCCGCAGCTCAGCTCTCAGAACATCCTCCCCGGTATCCCGTTGTGCTGGTGGTGCTGCGTCAGCTGTTCCTTCAGCCAAACGTTGTGTGGTGAGGCTTGTTGGAGGCTCAGTGTGCCCCTCCTGGGGACAAGGACTCACCCCCTGCAGCAGCACCTCTGCAGCCGCAGCATTTTCATGCCCCTCCATGTCAGATGCCTCCCACACCTCCACCTCCTCCTCCTCCTCCTCCTCCTCCTCCTCCTCCTCACGTGGCCGGACTGTGCTGTAGTCACCTGTATTGTAGACAGACACAGATCAAACACATATGTGTGTGCTGTACAGCTACATTTATGTGTGTGTTCAGGGGAAGGGATATGTCATGTTGTGGTTACCCTGCATGTGTGCTGCAAACAGGACCCCCTACATAACATGGACCTGTTCCAGGGGATCTGGTGTGTGTCAGAGCCCTGCACACCCTGTGTGTCCTCCGTGTTCCATTATATGCTCCCATGTGCATTTCACACGCAGTCCATCTCCCACCCCATCTGGCAGTGGCAGGTGCACACAGGGCTGCACATCACCAACAGGTACACCTTCATTGGCAGCCCCTGTTTGAGTGTGCATGCCATTGTGTAGTGCATATCCCCATGGGACATACTGTATATGCAGTGTTACATGTGTATGCCACATTCCGACAATGTGTTGAACTCGAACTGTACATGATAGTGGGACCATTGACAGGCACATGCAGCACTGTGCGTAGAGTATGTCAGATGCAACATAACACGTCACGGGCACATACTCCATGACAGTAGAGGTGAGGCGCGGCAGTGTCAGGGGTGTGGGTCAGGGTTACCAGTAACATCACCTGTCTGGAATGTGTCGGGAAGTGATGGGATGTGTGACACATGTTGTATGTGTCCCTGCAACCTGACAGTGGACCATGGGGACACACGCCACTACAAAGATGTCTGCAGCTGTGAGTGTCCACGACATATCCCAGTGGGAACATATGTCACCATACCAACACAGGCCGTGTATTGCTGCAAACACAGGGTCAGGGAATGGTTGACACTTCTGCCCTTATGCCCTGGGAAGACGTGTATGAGCACACCTGGCCAATGCAGTGTGTGCAACATGTGACAGGTAATCTCTGTTTCCGCCATGCATTCCGTGGTGCCTGCTGTGATGCTACTCATAGCGCAACTAGAGACATACACCGTACTCTCACCGTCAACCACAATTGTCGCATTTGTGCACATGTGATTGACCGTGCACATGTGCTACTGTGGTTTTGAGGGGTGTGGTAGCACAGTCACAGATTGTGTGCGTTTGCGGATGTGCATCACCTGCACACATGGCATATCTGCTGGCGCCATATGCTGCATAGTTTCAGGGAACCCACCCTTTCAGACGATGCTTGACATGTGTGTGAGAGGTGTAGGTCCCCTCACATGTTGGGGTGGGGGCATCTCCTTCAAGGGCGTCTCATTGACCATGCGGCTGACATCAGACCCTGGCCCATGTTGGCAATGTGACAGCTGTGTCACGCACAGCTAGTCCTGTGTTGCTCGGTGTATACCATCTGGTGTTGATGTCATGCTGTGGCCTGAGAGGGGGGGGGGCGTGCCATGCTCACACACACACAGACACCATGTACCCAGATGGGGCTATGTTGGCAGGTGTGTCTCATGCAGGTGGATGCAGCCACCTATGTACTCAACACACAGAACACATGGCCAATCAGCTAGAACACCTCACCTCGGGGGTGTGGGACGGCTGGCCCAAATATCGGACACGGCACAGCAGGGGGCACACTGCGCTATGCAGAGCCAGCTGCTCACACAGAGCGGGACAGGGAGACACAGAGGAGGTGAGAGCAGAGGAGGGGGGAGGAAAACAACCTGGGGGCCATGACCTTGCCTCTGCTGCTGACACCTATGACATAGAGGGGGAAACAATGCCGAGCAGCATTCGTAGTGGAGGTGATTCACCACAACACAGCATTTGCCTGGGATATTCAGGGCCTAACATAACCATCTGAGAACAGGTGAGGTGTGGGGCACTGGGAGACACAGGGTTGATGGCTATGCCTATGGAGGGCATAGCTAACCCGTGAGAAGGAGAGCAGAGTGGCCACATATGTAACAAGATATACCCCTGTACAAGGTACATGGTGTTTGTATTTGCTGTGTCACATCAAAATGCAGACAGGTAGTGTGACTGCTATTATCAGCAGCGGGCCTGAGTCAGGCATTATGACGGCAGCTATCTGCTGTATGTCATGTGTTTTCCCAAACAGAGCTATTCACAACAGATAACTTGAGGATTTGCCCCGTAGGCCGGTGCGTGGGACACACCTGATCTATTTGGGGGAGTTATTATCCAGGAGGACTTAGCGGCTCGTACATTTGAGACACGGTTCAGTGACACTCCACATACAGGTGACATGTGTCACCCACCACTTGCTTACACAGACAGGTGGGGGAGGGGTTACAACAGTGTATGTCATAGATGTGCAAACAGAGCTGTGACCATCTGGTTCCATGATGTGTCGTCTGGCAAGCCTGACCTCCCCAATACGTTTGATGCACCTTTAGACAGTCCAGCTGTACAGCAGGCATAGTTACTCCTTAGACAGATCACATATCTCTTAGATGACGGTTAATCCCTACACAGAGATGGGTGCACTCAGGGGGATGTGATGAGGATGATGTACCCTTGGATCCCCCTTGGACAATGATTGTATTGCGGCAACAACGAACAGCAGAGCCTGTCTGATCAACGGAGATTGGTGAGGCATGGCCTGACTGTTCATGGCCATCCTAATATGTATGGTGTGTAGATAATGGCCTGCAGAGCATATGACAGTAGAGAGATAGGCTTTAGCGTGACTGGGTTACAGTACAGACACATTGTGGTTCATGCTCCAGTCATAACTTGATGTCTACATGTGTGTCACACAACGTAATGTCAGGGACAGTTTTGATGGGGATGTCTGTTTACTGCATTTGGGGGTAATGTTCCCCTTTGCCACTACTCTGTCTGAGCTACATTCCTTTGTGCTTGTTGCATCACACCGAGAGGTGGGAGGCATACATCAGCATGTCCATGACAGTCCCCGTCCTACATTAGCATTGCACCTTCACACATACAAACCCAAATCCAGGGCCCACCCCACCTCAGACCCTCAAGGCCATGGAGCCAGTGGTAGCACTGTGTGTATTTGTATGACAACATAGGGTATGATGGGGCAGTGCACACAACCTCTGATCCCTGCGTAGGTACATTATGGGGCTGTGGAGATAGATATGGGTGTGCATTTGCAAAGGTGAGCTGGTTACACAATGTTACTATCAGGGAGGTGATGAGATGTGATGGTTATGCGTAACAGACATACCTGCATGTGGATCTGCAGTGTCAAGCATCTCAGGCAGCCCATAGGTGTATACAGGTCCCAGGCGTTCCGCCAGCTGCTGCTCCAGGGGGCTGAGCATTGCTGGTAGGGGGCCCCCGCCACCTGTGCCCCTGGCATGGTATTTCTCGGCACACATGTGCTGACGCACACCTCTCTTGATATCTGAATATCTTTTCTTTAGGCTGTCTATGTCCCGCAGGGGGCCCCCTACCTCAGCAACTCCATGCCTGACCTCCTCCCAGACCGCCTGCCGTCCTGCTGTGCTGGTCCGTGAGCTAAGACGGCCAAACAGCACCTCGTAGTTCTCCAGGACCATGGAGAGGAGGGTGTGGTTCTCAGCATCCGTAAATCTTATTGCCCTCCTCCGCAGGTTCTCAGGCACTGGTACCCTCTTCCTCTTCCCAGTGTGCCTGCTGGGAGCCAGCTGTGCAGGTGCTGCTATCCCTGGTGCTGCCACTGGCTCCTCAGGGCCCTCAGGACCCACAGGCCCTGCCTCCAGTGGCACTGGTGGGGCCACCTCACCTGCACGCCCCGCACACACACCCTCCCGCACCCTCAGCCTCACACCCTCCCTCTCTCTATCCCTCTCTCTCTCTGTCCCTTCCTCCCTCTCCCTCTCCCTAACCCTCTCCCGTTCCCTCTCTCGATCGCTCTGTGTACCCCTCTCTCTCCCCCTCCCCCTCTGGCTCTGACTCCGCCTCTCCATCCCCCTCCACCCACCTCTCTCTGCACACCTGTCCCCTCCCCAACTCACCTCACCCCCTCTGCCTCCCCTACAACACCCACTGAACAGACACCACAACTATGACCTCCTCACACGTCACACAACACATGAACTGTAACAGTAAGCAGCACAGTACACAGAGACGTTCACACAATAAACAGGGGACTACGGATATGACAACAGATACGACCACAGGATACAACTGATGACACAGATAACAGAAACCTACCTATCACTAGGACACCTCTCAATACACAGCCTCTTACTACACTCCCGCCCACTCCTCAGTCAACCCTCAACCTTTACCTTGTGTTTCCGTGTCCCTTTGTACCTTTTTTTTTGTGGCGCGCACGTTGCGCATGTGCAACTGTGCGACGGCGCTGCTTGTGGGCGGCGCCGATATCCAATTGCGCATGGGCGTGCGTTAGGCTGTCGTGTTTTGTGCGCGACACGCAAATGATACTCTTAGCGCATGTGCATTTCTAGGAGCATCATGACGTCAGGGCAATGCTTACGCCCATGCTTAACGGGCTCCGCGCACACGCAGACGCTCGTGTGACTCAGTTGGCACATGCGCGTCTCGCTAATTCACACACACTCACGCGCGCCAACAGTTGCACATGCGCGGCACCCACAGCCAGTCGCCCATGCGTAACGTCATGCAGATGCGCAGGATAATGCACATGTTCGCCTCGCACAAGCGTCGCAATCCCACAACAGCGCATGCGCACAGTACGGACATACCAGTCACCTGTTTAAATTGCTTCTGCAGATTTGGAGACATTGAGGGTGTTTTCGTAGGCGCGGCGAGTGTTGGTGTGTTGAAACTGAGAGCAGGTGTATGACAGTCTGTTTTGTGAGTTTTGTTTTGACTGTTTTCTTTCGTGGTTTGTACGGTGTCCAGTGTTTGGGAACGTGTGTGTGTGTGCGCGTGTGTGTGTGTCTCTGTGTGTGTCGGTGTCTGTGTCTGTGTGTCTGTGCTTGTGTAGCCACACAGGGGTGTTGATGTCTGACATATATTTTGTTGCATGTGCCCGGAGACGTGGGCAGATGCTGCGGTTGCCGGACAGGGGAGATGATGCCCATGGGGCTGAGGCACAGGACATGGGTGTAGACCCGCAGCAACTCAGACCTGCAGCTGTGGAGGCCGTCCAGAGAGGTGCTGGGCGTGGAGGGCGCAGACGGCGTGCTGAGGTGCAGGCTCGGCAGCCACGCCTCTACAGGCCCAGGGCCCAGCTCCAGGGCATGCGTGAGGACCAGGTACTCTCCCTTTACCGACTGAGCACAAGGGCTATTAGGGGGCTCTATGAGGATCTGAGACCTGACCTCGAGCCCCTGACTGACCGGTCCCATGCCATACCAGGTTTAGTCAAGCTCCTTGCTGCGTTACATTTCTTCGCCTCTGGCTGTTTCCAGACCTCTGTGGCCGCAGTGGGTGGCATGAGCCGCCCCACCTTCTCACGCTGTCTCCACCAAGTACTGCGTGCTATGGTCAGCCGGGTGGGGAATTACATAGGCCTTCCCCACAGTAGGCAACATTGGGGGACCCTGAACCAGGCCTTTGAGGCATTAGCTGGGATACCACACGTGATGGGAGCTATTGATTGCACACATGTTGCCCTGGTCCCGCCAAGAGACAGGGAGGTGGTGTTTCGCAACCGCAAACACTACCATTCCCTGAATGTTCAGGTTGTATGTGATGCTAATCTGCATATTCTGAATGTGGTCCCAAGGTTTCCAGGGTCCACCCATGACTCCTATATCCTGCATCGCTCAGCACTATTCAGGGAATTTGAGGAGGGACAGTATGGTGACTGCATATTGCTGGGTGAGTAGTGACCGTTAAATAATGTCATGATGCATATATGACTGTTTTGTTGTGACATCTCTCATGTAGTGCAGCGTTTGCTCTCTGTGCATTGTGACACCGAGCAAACATTCAGCAGTGTGACTAATGATATGGGTTGACATTGTTGGGGGACTGTAGACCTCGTTTACCAGGGGACATAATTGGCCATTTCACAGCCATATTACGGACATATGTGCAATTTATATGCTGGTGTTGGTAGTGGACATATGCACATATTCTGACGTTTGTGCTGTGTGTGTATTACGATTGGATGTGTATGTCATCTATGCACAGGGGTGGGGTGGGTGGGTGGGGTTGGTTTGTTACCATACTCACCCACCTGTGCATGCATGGTTTTGGATTGTACCTGTGTTAGGTCCTGTGAGATGTATGTGATTGACAATCCATGCACCTTGTGATTATCATGTGCGTGTGAGGGCCACACACTCACCCTGTCGTGGGGATGTTAGCCATTGATTGTTAGACAACAGAGGGTGGTGGGTTGGGTACGTATCATGCATGTTCTCGGCCTTTGCAAGTGGGAGTACACGTTTGCATTGTTATGTTCATGTTTTTGTCCTGTGCCATTACAGGGGTCCAATCAGGTCTGGGCTTTGCATTACCTTTAGCCACTGCAGATATGCCGTACCAGGGCGTCATTGTATGTGATTATCCTGATGTGACTCGTAATTTGTGTGAGGTGACAGCAAGGGCAAGGGGCCATGTTGTGTAGAGACAGGTAGCTATTGGTGGGACATACACAGGGACGTAGTTATGCTCATTAGTTGTGATGTTTTAGTGATCATATGGGCTACAGTGTTGTTTTATGTGTTGTGCTGCTTAACAAGGAGGGATACATGATGGGGACAGTGGCCAGGGTGTCCAATGGGATGTTTGATGGGCAGCAGTCAACAGCATCTGGCGTCAGACTGGTATATGTTGATATGTAGACCTTGGAGGACGCGGGCTGTTGAGGTGATATAATGTTTCTCCTGGCTGAGCTCACGGTCATACATGTTCGTTGTGTGCCCCTACATTGCGTCTAAATACATTTTGTGGTTTTTGCTTGGCAAGCATATATTCTGTTTATGTTACGTGTGTGTTGCTGTTGTAGTGTGTCATTGGTGGTGATGGTGGTAGGGATGTGACCATGAACACCATGACAGGACGCCTGTGCTACACCTAGCGGATCATTTGTGGACACAATGTGATTGTGTTGTAGTTTGACAGGTCTTTACAGACTACAGAGGCCCTTTGTTGCATTTCAATCAGCATAGGTGTAATTAGGTCAGGTAGGTAGTTGTTGGTGTCATATATTTCTGTCCTTATGTGTTCTGAGGTTGCTTCTCACGTCTATACGTGTGTCCTTTTATGGTGTGGTGCGTTTATTCATTGACCTGCATTTTATTTTCTGCAGGTGATGCAGGGTATGGGTGTCGCCCCTGGCTGCTGACCCCTGTGCGCCAGCCACGGACACGTGCAGAGCGGAGGTACAATGAGGCCCACGCCTCCAGCCGCTCTGTCATAGAACGCACCTTTGGCGTGTTGAAAAGTCGCTTCAGGTGTCTGGATCGGACAGGTGGGGCCTTACAATATGCGCCAATGACTGTTGCAGAGATAATCGTAGCCTGTTGCATCCTGCACAACATTGCTCTCAGGCATGGTATCCCTGCAGAGATTAATGAGGATGTGGAGGAGGATCCACCGTGCCCCCCTGTACGTGCCTGTGTTGACACACAGGCAGGCACAGCAGTCAGGCGGAGGTTGATTACAGAACTATTCACTGGTATGTATAGCACATCTGCCCACATATATGTGCCTGTGTGTGCATGTGCTGCTTAGTAGGGGTGATGTTTCTGACCAGTTGACATTCAGATCCAGGCCTGCATTGTCCCTCAGGTGTACAAATGTCATAACATGTATGCATGGGTGTTTTTTGGACAATGTGGACAGGGATCAACAGCGGCTGTTGGTGTCGTGTGTGGCTGTGGGTTGGTACACCTTTTGGAGCTTTGGGGGCCACAGTACCAGTGAGTGGCTGTTTGTGATAGCAACTGCTGGCCAGACATAGGTATAGTGTCCTCCTGTGTGTGTGGAGCACGGTGTCAGGCATGTGGTACGTGGTTTGGTGTGGTGGGGAGGGCCATGTTTGTGCGCAGCACTCATGCTATGATTGGTTTGCTTTGTACATTCCTCTTTGGGGGCTTGTGTGTGTGTTCTACCCCTGTGAGCTGGCTATGTGTGTCTCTTTGTTATTTGCAATGCAACATGTCAGACAGTGCACAGTTGGCATGCGCCTGACGACATTCCCATGATGTTATTGATGTCTTGTTACATGTTTTGCTGCAACACAACCATTTTATGGCAAGGTATGCCTCTTCACGTAGCACAGACATGTATGTGGTGAAACATGTGAACATGTTCACTCTGCAGCCAGGGGTCCATCTGCTTGCTAGCCTATGTTTGAGGCGGGGTCATTAGTTTCATTATCCTACTTGTACACACATACAGATGTCATGTGGGTCACATCAACAGGTGGATTTCATTGGGCAACTGTAACGCTGCCTGTGAGCCCTTTAATGTGGTTTTGTGTTATTAATTTGTGAGCAGGGCATATGTATTTCGGGGTATCTGTACATCCACCTCATGGCTCAGGTACATGGTATTTGGAGGGCAGGATGGCACAGTACACAGCCACGGATACCTTCAGGACACTAGCAAGGGATGTTAGGTCCACATACACACACAGTCCTAGATGTATGTTTTTGGGAGCAGGGGAACAGGTGGCCTATCCATGGTTCAACATTCTCACAGTTACACAATGGGATGACATGCAGACATCATGGTCAGGTGACATGCAGACAGGGGGTTGTTTTTAGCCATACATGTTGTTGAGCTTGCCATGTATTTCAACACACAATCAGCACACACAGTATTATTTGCTGTGGGAGATGTACACTGGATATTATGCATCTACACAGTGGATACATGTGGTTGTGGTGCATATCTTCCAGGTGTCACAGGTCTTTACACTGTGATACAAGACAACATATTGAGGGTACCACACACGGAGAGGGGGTATTGGTTTAAACCTGGTTGACACAGACTGATAGTGTGATCTTTGGATACGTCCAGAACATTGTGGAGACAGCCACCTCTTTAGACATATTTGTGGACCAACAGAGAGGGAGTGTGGCCAACTGACGGCTCTGTGGGGCCCTCCAATTAGCATTGGACATCTACATTATGACACTCCCATGTGCACGATCTGTGCAGTGTGAGGGTGAACAGTCAGTTGTAAGGTCATGTAATGTTGTGTGACAGCTGGGGACATTGAGGTGCAGTGTGTTTTCCACATCTCGTAGTTGACAGTTATTTTAGTTTATATTTTCTCCGCTAAACAGGACATACATGATGACAACGGTGTCGGCGTGTATCATTGGGACATGAACGGACATCCGCCAGATCCTGGAGTTCAAGGTGAGTAGATCTACAGATACATTGTATGTGTCTGGGGTCAGGGGGACAACATATTGGCAGCTATGTGTCTCAGTGGGTAGCTGGTGTTGTTTACTTATTGACGGTGAGCCTCCCTTGCCCATATCGTGCTGTTGTCACACATCTCCCCATGTGTCTGTGTTCATAATGGTTAGTGTAACAGCTGTTGTGCCTTATTTACAGCAGATGTACATGTGTGTGTCAATGTCGTTATTTGGTGGAACCTCCACTTGCTGCATCCACCATCTTAGTTAGATCAGCCATCAACAGGGTAGCAATGCATGTGACTCGGCCATTATGTGTACAGATTAGCAGTTGTGCACATACAGGCCATTTATTACAGCTGTTGTGCTGAACTACGCATATTGTGTGGTTGTGTGTTTATGGGTTGACTATGTGGTGCTGAATTGCACACGCATGATACATTATCATGTGCTATGATGGGTGTGTGCACCTGGGGGACATTGTGGACTTTGATAACTCTACGGTTGTGATGTTTACATTTCCATAATGGCCCACATTTGTAGTGAGCAGAGCTGAGTCTTGTGTTTGGTGTAACAACTGTTGAGCAATATCTATTTATGTCATACATAGGCATAATGTGGAGATCCATCTACAGGACATTTACATGGTGATTCTAATGGTTTGCCTGACGTCTCTCCCTTCGGTGTGACCTGGTGTGGCTATGCAATAGCTGATGGATTTGATGAGGAACACATGATGCACACATAGGTTAGGTTACATATTTGTTCTTTTGTGCTTACATCCAACTGTGCGTGGCAGGAGGTTTCTGTTCATCTCATGGACATGTAATGTGGCATCTCTGTGGACACAGACATATGCATATAGTGTGTCGCTGTGAGATGCCCGTGTGACATGTTATTGTTCCTATCCTTTTCCATGTGACACCCGTGTCTGCATTAACATGTGATGTTGGTTCTCATCATTGTTTTATATGTTGTGCATATCCTCTGATGTTTGCATTTGCATCCCTTGTATGTGTATTTCCTGCATTGTGCGTCGTGGGAATATTTGCTGCTGTTGCAATGTTTCTAACGTGTGCCATACTTATCCTATCTTGACACAGGGCAGCGGACACACCAGACCCATTTCCTCAGGTGCTTCTCGGCTCCGCATTCCAACACCTGTTGTGTGACAGACCACCATGTTCGTGTTTCTGGGGAAACTGCCATTGGATGTTCCACGTCTGCAAGTTGAACACTGGCCTGTGCTGGACATTATTGCTCTTGGACTGGTTGTTTACCCATGACAGACATGTTCAGGACACATTTTGGGCCATGCTTTGGCTGGGAGTCCTTGTGATTGCAGGGACACATATGAACATTGCTGGACTGTGTCATATTGGAATGTGAACATTGACTATGCATACCCATGTTTTCATGGGGGTGTTTTGACGTGATCTTGCTGATATCATTGACCCTTTGCTTTTGGGACAGTGTGCGCATTAGGGACTGACATTATCTTTGTCCTATGGTCATCCATCCCCAGTTGTTTGTTGTATATGTTTGGCCCATGTGTGTGACATGGCACACAGTATACGCTTATCTGTTTGTTTCAACAGTAGCATACAGCCATGTAACTGGCATGGGGAAACACATACAGCGTTTTAATTGTATATGTCCACCTGACCCACCCTCGCCATGATACATGTTTTGCACAAAACACACATTCATGCACAACACCATCCTTGATTGATGTTTTGGGGTGGCAATGGTGTTTCCATTCATGTGTGGCATCACTGTACCATGTTAGTTTATGCCTGGTGCTTGTGCCTCTGACTGACTATATTTGGGAGTCACAGCATGGTGAACTATGTTTTCGGTGTGTTTCACTGTGACATGTTTCCCCATCCTTCGCATATGAACATGCTTGTTGTTGTGTTTGTTTACTGTACGGACATGACACTCTGCATGATGGTCCACACCTTGCATTGCATGTCTGCACAGTCCTGTTCTACCCCCTGCATGAGCGACACTCTCATTGGGACCTTATATTTGTGCTGTGGTACTGTGGCTGTCCATTTTCCCATGAGACATCTGCATTCCCTGGACCATGCTATATGTGGGCACATACTGTCTACACAACAAACAATGCAGGGTGACCTCATGCATGTTGTTATGTCAGCACATTTCATCCGGTTGTGTTTTTCTAACTCTTTTGGTCTTCATGTGTCCCTGCTACCTGTTAGCATATAGTCCCACAGCTTTAGCTGATATATGAGGTGTACATTGACACATTCCTGGTGTTGCGAGCAGCCATTATGTGGGAGGCGTGACATTACTTTATAGATGTGTGTCACATTACGATATGAGGCCAGCATATCTTATTGTGATTTAGACACCTCCTCTGTTGCCTGGGGCTATTTTTGGGGGGACATGTGTTGTGTTTGGGTTTCTGATCTTGCACCACCTGTTGCCTACCTGCAATCATATGTGGGTGACACATGTCGGGCATGCAGCAGCTGCTGTGGTGTGTGCCACTGATACATGGTGCATATCATGCACCTGATGCACATTTTATCTCGTGCCATTCATTTGTGCTCAGCCGGTGACCTTTACATAGCATGTGTGTTTATACCTTGCTGACCGTGTTCCCATCTTTAGCAAGGGAGGGACACACCTTGGACGTATGATTACACTGTGTATCGTATGTGTGAACCTTCTTCCAAGTAAATTTGCATTATTCACAGACATTTGTCTATTTCTCTACGTTTATTTTTAACAGACAAGGTGATTCTAATGTGATTCTACAATGTGTCGCTTTGCAGCGGTTATGGCTCCTTGTGACCTTGGGAGTCCAGGGTTTCCTGGAACATGTCCCTCCAGTGACTTGTCCAGGGGCACATGGTGTGCTGTTATGATATGCGTGATGGTTGCCGTGTGTGCAAGACATATTTGGGGACACTATTCTTCTCCTCCAGTCGTGGAGCACATTTGTGTCTACCGATTTGCTGTTAATATCCATGGCCACCTGTGCTCACATTGGTGTATGGTGACAGCTGTGTATGTGTGTGCGATTTTGCACATCACTGTGTCTTCTACGTTTCCATACGGACTCTCCCTTTGTAATATTGTGTGTGTTTGGCTCAGTGTGTTCTTGGGGGCGGGGTGTTTGGGTGCATGTTTGTCACACACGTGTTTATCAGGTTGGTCCCCAGATCTGGTTTTCAATGTTGGGATATTATGCTAACTGGACCATTTGTTCACAGCTGGTTCATCACCTGGGCACACACCCTTGTCTCTCGTCAGTGTACAGCAAGGGGTTCACTCTGTGCTGCCTATCCATCAGATATTATCTGTTACATTGGTCTGTGTAATCACCATTGTGCTGTGGCTCTGTTCCTGTGCATGTCCATCACTGCAACACTTCTGCCATCCACTATTACTGTGGCTCAAAAATACATTACAGCACCACCACATGACCATCAGCACACCGCCTTATGCTGACCATTCGTTCTAGGACCCCTAACATAATGTCACACTGAGCCCAGACACTGTGGGGGATGGTGTACCTGCTCCCTGCACTATTGGTCCGTGTCTTCACCATTGTGCTCTGGCTCTTTTCCTGTGCGTGGACATCAGCACACCACCTGATGCTGCTGGACATAACTGTGCGCCACCCAAATTGACAGTTCGCCGCAATGGATTCATAGACCTCCTGTTGAACCTTTATCCATTGGGGTTTGTGGCTCACTCAGCCTGTTTTCCTTGCGCACACTGGGGGATTGAACCCGTGGAACCTGGGTCATTGGTTAGTGTCTTCGCCATTGTGCTACGGCTGAGTTCCTGTGGATGGACAGTTGTGCACAGCCTTCCGCCATCCACAACTAACAGCGCGACGCCCACTGCTGCCAGAAACACACAAGATGGACAGCGCGCGACCTGCTGACGCACAACATTTACAGCGCATGGCCTACTGCACGCCAGATCTGGCAATGGGACAGATGATTACACGCAAAATAAGCACGTTGCTGCCGCCCAGACGTTACAGCGCGACGCCTATAGACCCCCTACATTAGCGTGCCTCCCAAAATAAGGTGCGAACCATTACTATTCATGCCTCAGCCAGCCTTTTCGGTTTGCGCACACTGGGGGATTGAACCCGTGGTACCTGGGTCATTGGTTAGTGTCTTCAACATTGTGCTACGGCTGAGTTCCTGTGGATGGACAGTTGTGCACAGCCTTCCGCCATCCACAACTAACAGCGCGACGCCCACTGCTGCCAGAGACGCACAAGATGGACAGCGCGCGGCCTGCTGACGCACAACATTTACAGCGCATGGCCTACTGCACCCCAGATCTGGCAATGGGACAGATGATTACACGCAAAATAAGCACGTTGCTGCCGCCCAGACGTTACAGCGCGACGCCTATAGACCCCCTACATTAGCGTGCCTCCCAAAATAAGGTGCGAACCATTACTATTCATGCCTCAGCCAGCCTTTTCGGTTTGCGCACACTGGGGGATTGAACCCGTGGTACCTGGGTCATTGGTTAGTGTCTTCAACATTGTGCTACGGCTGAGTTCCTGTGGATGGACAGTTGTGCACAGCCTTCCGCCATCCACAACTAACAGCGCGACGCCCACTGCTGCCAGAGACGCACAAGATGGACAGCGCGCGGCCTGCTGACGCACAACATTTACAGCGCATGGCCTACTGCACCCCAGATCTGGCAATGGGACAGATGATTACACGCAAAATAAGCACGTTGCTGCCGCCCAGACGTTACAGCGCGACGCCTATAGACCCCCTACATTAGCATGCCTCCCAAAATAAGGTGTGAACCATTACTATTCATGCCTCAGCCAGCCTTTTCGGTTTGCGCACACTGGGGGATTGAACCCGTGGTACCTGGGTCATTGGGTTAGTGTCTTCACCATTGTGCTACGGGTCTTTTCCTCTATGTACCCAGCAGCGCCCCACTTAGCCTTCCCACGCGCTAATGTGAGCCACGCACATTTGCGCGACGCGCACACGTACGGGCGTTTTTTTAACTTTTTCTGCCTGGCCCGCCCACTCCTTATATGGCACAGGCACACTACCGCGGCCCCGCACGATTTCGGAGTTTAGTAAACATCCCCCTTAGAGAAACATTCACACATACATATTTTTGTTGGAACTCACACTTTGAAGGACAATCCATCATATCCGACACTCCCACCTGATCCACATTGCAATACAGCAATCCAGCAACCTGAAACAACACAAAACATCGCCCTCACAAAACTTAAAATGTGCCCTTATAAATGCTCGATCAATTCGAAAAAAATGGCCTGTAATCCTAGACGTAGTTACCCTCTATGATCTTGATGCTCTCATGATCACCGAAACTTGGTTATCTAAAGAAGACAATGTCCTTATCAACCAACTCATTCCACCAAACTTCACTATACACACAACCCACAGAGAAAACAAGAAGGGAGGAGGAGCACTCATACTCACCAAGTCTGAACTCCTCTTCAACATGACTAACTCCTATAGCACAAACAATCTGGACATAATCACCATAGCCAACAAACAATGCTCCATAAACCTGGTCTACAGAGCCCCCTCGAGCTCCCCAGACGACCTGCCTACCATATTGGATCTGGCCGCCAACACCAGCAACCCCAACACTCCCAACTGGATTATGGGAGACCTGAACCTCCCATCACTATAACAAAACCAGTCCTCTTCACTCCTCAATGCCATTGAAAATCTTGGCTATAAACAAATGATCACTGAACCCACTCATACCAAAGGAAACATTTTTGACATGGTATTTGCCCCACACCATGTCTCTGAGCAAAACAGCAACATTGTAAAATCGATCACCGATGTCCCATGGTCTGACCATAAACTTATAAACCTACGAATTCCCCTGAACAACAGTCATAGTCTGAACACCAGCAAACTCGCCAATCCATCCAGAGTAACACGGGCTTCCGACCTTTTAACAGAGAACTTATTCTGTCAAGTACCCAACCAATCCTCAACAACACATCACTCAACCTTGACGAGTCAATCGCTGCCTGGAACAACAGCCTCAACGCTGTTGCTCAACTACCAAACAAAAAGACCATATCAGGGAAAAGAACCTCTGCTCCATGGTTTTCCCCGGAACTACGGGCCTCTCTTACGCACCTACGAAGGCTCGAAAAACGCTGGCGCCGCTCACTAGCTACCGATGACCACGAAGCCTACATTCTTCACCTCTCAACTCACCGCGAAGCAATCACAGCCAGAAAGAAGCAATACCACTCAGATATGCTCAAGAGATCATTGAACAAACCTCGTGACCTTTTCAACCTGGTTAAGTCACTATCAAAGGAACCATCCTCTGAACAAAATACTGATATCCACCCGCAAGAATTCGCTGATTACTTGCAATCAAAACTCCTACAGACAGATGAACGCTCAATACGCAATATACAAGAAACGACCGGCCCAACATCCCTATCCGCACTTAACACGCCTTCTTCTAAACACATTGAAGAAACCATCTCCTCACTCAACACGACTACTGCGCAAACCGATCCCTGCCCAGCCTTTTGGATAAAGGATCTTCGGTGTGACTTTAGCACCTTCATTGCAAGAATCATGAACCTCTCTTTCACTACTGGCTCCTTCCCATCTGCATTAAAACTCACATCCATCAGGCCACTGCTAAAAAACGCTAAACTAGACCCAAAACGGCCAGACTCCTACAGGCCTATAGCCAGTATCCCCCTCTTAGCAAAGATCTTTGAGAAAGAGGCACAGCGCCAAATCCAAGACCACATTGACTCCGCAGCCCCTCTAGACTATTCTCAACACGGCTTCAGAGAATTCCACGGCGTTGAGACACTGCTTACCACTCTCTTCAATGATGTTCTCAATACCATAGACAACATCCGACAAGGCGTTGTGCTAATCTTCTTGGATATAGCAGCAGCGTTTGACTCGGTAAATCACGAGATTCTCCTCGGTCGACTGAAAGGAAAAGGCATCTGCAACTCAGCACTTGAATGGTGTAAATCATACCTCGACACCAGAATGCAATACGTCAAATCTGCAACAGGAGAATCAAAACTCTTCCACCAAAGACAAGGCGTTCCGCAGGGGTCCTCACTCTCATCCCTCTTGTTCAACGTCTATATGCAGCCTATCTGCAATATCATCAGTCTTTCAATGTGAAATGTATGATATACGCCGACGATATCCTACTCTACATGCCATTTTCCCACAATGCAAATGGATTTATTGCCTATAACAAACTGCTTCGATGCAGTCTCACAATGGCTCCTGTCACAGAACCTCCGCATTCAGCATAAGAAAACTGAGGTTCTCTTTATCACAAGAGACCTCAACTTCACCCCACCACCACATATAAGTGTCAAGGGAGCTGACCTAGGCACCAAGGAAACAATAAAATACCTCGGAGTCACACTAGACCATAGGCTCGATATGAAATCACACATAAACAATATCGTAAAATCTGTATACTTCAAAATACACACTCTCAGACACCTACGTCCTCTACTAGACCACGAAGACTTCAGAACCATCTACCAAGCTCTGATACTGCCGCATTTTGACTTCGCCAACCCCATTCTACAAGGACTCCCACAATCCACCACAAGTTCCTTGCAGCTTGCAATGAACACCGCTGCCAGGGTTCTTCTAGGAGCGGCCAGAAGTGAACACATCACACCTATCCTCAAACAGCTCCATTGGCTCCCTATACACGGCAGACTTACATTTAAAACCCTCATTCTCACATTTAAGGCCTTAAATGGTTTATCATCCACATCACTTTCTGAACTCATCCAATCCGTCCCATCAAATAGAAATAGGAGACATGCAGCATTAAACTCACTAACAACCCCAAAGGCTATAACAACGAGCAGCCTATCAACATCAAACAGAGCTTTCATGTTTAGCGCACCAAAATGCTGGAATTCTCTCCCACCTGATCTCCGCGCCATAACCGACCTAACCCAGTTCAGAAAGGCCCTTAAACTGCACCTTTTCATCAAATACTACCCCATGTGAACCGTAACATAACAGCCTCACCCTAATACAATCCACAGTATCTCTCTTGTTTCAAACATTCCTGCTAATTTTATGTAAATAGTTCGAGCATATTATCTAGCTATTAGATTATATACTCCATGTAGATAGTTCTCCCATGTTATCCAAGTTGATACTCCTGTTATATGTAATACCAAACAGCCTGTTGTTCTGGTTTCTTTCTGTTATTTGTAAACCGCGCTGATGTCAAAGAGTGCGGTATATAAGAAGTTGAAATAAAATAAATAAAAATAAAATAAAATAAATCCTTCTCGTGGCGTGCTGTTCCCTTTTATTCTTTATATAGGGACGCAACC
The DNA here is from genome assembly GCA_033557465.1 of Ichthyophis bannanicus. NCBI lineage: Eukaryota > Metazoa > Chordata > Amphibia > Gymnophiona > Ichthyophiidae > Ichthyophis > Ichthyophis bannanicus. The sequence continues at coordinate 876,059,596 of CM066032.1, read as the reverse complement.
CTAACATGCGTTCAAAGGGGATATCTATCCCTCAACATCAACCAGTTAACATTCTTTCATTCAGGAAAAACCCTCTTAGAAGCCACTTATCTGAACGGAGACTTTCCACAGTTCATAGGCAACTCGGCGTCTTCCCCAGCTCATAGATAGACTCTATTCAAGTAGCAACCATACGAGAGTCTGAAAATGACAGAAAATGAGGGGAGACTCTCGTATGGTTGCTACTTGAATAAGCCTCAGAAGTCATAACGGATGACCTTCCCTGTTGGTTACATTGAATTGGAGGTGTTGGGTTTTACCCGGTATCGGCGGCTGATAAAGGGATTTCTCCATTTACCATCAGGAGTGGACGTTGAGTCTATCTATGAGCCACTGTTCCCTCTAAGCTGTGCGCGTGTGCGCGCGCACACACCTCGCCGAGCGAGCGCACATACTTTATAACAGAGCGCAAAAAATTACGGTTCTGAATCTGATAGAAAACAACACAAGACATCTTAAAATTTAAAAGTTGTGTATTTACAGTTTTCACAAGTTCTACAATATTATCTAGTGCAATCAATTTGGTGTACATACTGTATTCTGATGTGTAGTCAAATTTTAAAGTATAGAACTCCGAGTGTCGTTATGTGATGCACAAAAATTTAACCTTCCTTCAAAAGCTGCACAGCTGATATTTTATGCGCACACAGCCTACAGAAAATTAGAGGGAACATTGCTATGAGCTGGGGAAGACGCCGAGTTGCCTATGAACTGTGGAAAGTCTCCGTTCAGATAAGTGGCTTCTAAGAGGGTTTTTCCTGAATGAAAGAATGTTAACTGGTTGATGTTGAGGGGTAGATATCCCCTTTGAACGCATGCTAGGGTTGCGTCCCTATATAAAGAATAAAAGGGAACAGCACGCCACGAGAAGGATTGTCCTTCAAGGTGTGAGTTCCAATAAAAATATGTGTGTGTGAATGTTTCTCTAAGTCTGTTGGTCATTTAGAACCCATAGCAAACCCGCCGTATCATAACAGCACTACCAGGACTCACAAAGCATCAGACCCTACCTATCAAAAGGCAACACTGCAAATATTAAACCAATACATTTCAGAGAATAACAATACATGACCTACTGGGGAAAGAGAACAAGTGGCAATGTCAAATAGGAATTACATAAACAGAATACCTCAGCTCAGTTACACATGCAGAATATAGACCATCACCAAACAAAAAATCACAATTTAGAAACAGGAAGATAATAATTAAAATGGGAACCCCAAAAGCCAATTTAGAATTACAGCAACACTGTAGAAATACAACTATAAATTAATTTCCTCTTGTACTAAACAAAGCGCAGACGTTAATGATGCACATTTCCCAGAGCTGACATATTCCAGTTAATAAATTCAAAATAAAGAGATATTTTTCTACCTTTTGTGCATTTTTTTTTCAGTTGCAATTGCTCCAGCCACTTTCTTCTGGTTTCTTTGTGTCTTCTGTTAACTCTCCATCATCTGCTGTCCATCTGTCCTTTCTTCTAGTTTTTTTTCCATTCTCTCTCTACATCTGTTTTAACATAATAATCTTTCTCCTTTTGCTCTTTCCTCATTCCTATTTCATCCACTCAAATTTTACCCCTCCATCCTCAATCCCCATATACTCTCCTAATACCCGGCCAATTGTAGATTTTTCTTCCCTCCCACACAAAATATTTTTCCCCTCTCCATTTCACTCTCCCAGCCCCATCCCATTCTAATCCTCCCCCAAAATCAGCTCCCTTCTAGTTCCAGCCCCACCCAGCATCTGCTCCCTTCTAGTCCCCGCATCAGCCCATTTCCAGTCCTAGCCCCCTATCAGCCCATTTCCAGTCCTAGCTCCCCTATCCATTTCCAGTCCTATCTGAGTCCCTCCATCAGCTCATTTCCAATCCCAGCCCCCCATCAGCCGATTTCTAGTCCTTTTCTAGCCCCATCATCAGCCCATGTCAAATCCTAGCTCCCCTCCACTCAGCCCATTTCAATCCAAGCCACCTATGAGCCTACTTCCAGTTCTAGCCCCTCCATGAGTCCATTTCAATGCAAGCCCCCCCACCACAGCCCATTTCCAATCTTAGCTCCCACCAACAACCCATTTTCAGTCCTATCCTAGCCCCTCCATCAGCCCATTTCCTGTCCTAGCTCCCCCCCCCCACTCAGCCCATTTCCAGTCCTAGCTCCCTCCTCTCACAGCCCATTTCCATTCCAAGCCCCTCCCCATCAGCTATTTGCAGATCAAGTCCCCTTCCACTCAGCCCATTTCCATTCCAAGGCCCCCTCCCCATCAGCTATTTGCAGTTCAAACCTCCCCTTCCACTCAGCCCATTTCCAGTCCTAGCAACCCCCAACTCATTACCAGCCCTAACCCCCCATCAGCCCACAGCACATTACCAGTCCTAACCCCATCAGCCCACCTCAAGTCCTAACCCCCCCATCAGCCCATTTCCAGTGCTAGCCCCCCCCCCATAAGTCCACAGCACATTACCAGTCCTAACCCCCCCATCAGCCCATAGCACATTACCAGTCCTAACCCCATCAGCCCACCTCAAGTCCTAACCCCCCATCAGCCCATTTCCAGTCCTAACCCCCCCCATCAGTCCACAGCACATTACCAGTCCTAACCCCCCCCCATCAACCCATAGCACATTACCAGTCCTAACCCCCTCAGCCCACCTCAAGTCCTAACCCCCCCATCTGCCCATTTCCAGTCCTAGCCCCCCATAGCCCATTACCAGTCCTAACCCCCCCATCAGCCCATAGCACATTACCAGTCCTAACCCCCCCCATCAGCCCATAGCACATTACCAGTCCTAACCCCATCAGCCCACCTCAAGTCCTAACCCCCACATCAGCCCATTTCCAGTCCTAGCCCCCCCATAGCCCATTACCAGTCCTAACCCCCCCATCAGCCCACAGCACATTACCAGTCCTAACCCCATCATCCCACCTCAAGTCCTACCCCCCCCGCAGCCCACATCAAGTCCTACTCCCCCCCCAGCAGCCCACATCAAGTCCTACTCCCCCCCCCCCCCGGAAAAATTAAAACTTTAAAAAAAAGCTGGCTGCTGCTGCTGCTGCGGCGGTAGCAACAATATCGCATGTCCCGCGGGGCCCCCCCCGCCCGGCAGATCCCTTCCTGCTTGCCTGCCTGCTTGTCAGTTCTTCTCTGCTTCGAGCAGCCAGCTTTTTTTTTTTTTTTTAATTCTACTTTTAAAGCAGAATGTTCTTTGCGCGGGGCCCCTTGAAACGTGGGGCCCTGTGCAAAAAACATTCTCGCTCAATGGACGGGCCGGCCCTGCCCACAAGGTCCGTAAGGACCAATTCGCGCGGCAACCAGGTCTCCACTAGATCTAACAACATTGCGTCCGTATGTGACTCTGGTATGCCCACAAGACGGATATTATTCCTCCTGGACCGATTTTCTAAATCGTCGACCTTATCCAGCAAAGCGTCCACTTGCTTCTGCAACCGACTCTCCTCTCGTGTGCGCTTGCCCTCCTCTTCTTCGAGTGCCGACACTCTGTGTTCCAATTCCTCCACTCGATGCGTGCACTCTGTGAGCACCTCGGTCACCGTTTCTAATTTGCTGAGAATCAAGTCAAATTTAGGTTCAAGCAACCTTGCCACTTCTCGTGCCAGTTCTTCCAGGCCCGAGTCCACACTCTCACCCCCCGGGGATCTAGGCGCCGCCATAGTGGTGGTTGGCCCAGCGGCCGTGGAGGCCCCAGCTCGCGGCACTTTCTCTTTGTCTTTCCGCGCTGGAGGAGGCATTGTTCAGCTGTCCCTGCAACTCGGGGTAGCCCACAGATATCACCTAGCACATCTGGGGATTTCCATCCAAATTTATTGGGGTAAGCAGTGAAAATTTGCCGATTAATCTCAGGACGGTCCCGGAGCGAGCAGAGACACCTCTTACTCGCTCATGCGTCACGTGGTCTCCCGGCTGCCATGTAATACATCTCTTTGCTCCTTTGATGTTCATTTTATTTCTTGAGTGTGTACACTATGTATTTATTTCCTTTCTTGGATCATATGGTGGGTTTGGATATTGTGGTCTATGCCAGTTTATTTGTTTTTTCTTCTTGTAGAGGACGGCTTATGACGGTTCTCTACAGTGGGGTTTTTCTTTTTTGTTAATTCTGATTCAGATTCAGAGTTGTATTTTCTGGATTATATTGTAAAATCTATAAATAAAAAATTAAAAAAATTAAAATTAAAATAAAAAGGGTTCCAGCGGTGATCTGGGAAACTACAGACTGGTGAGCCTGACGTCAGTACTGGGGAAAATGATAGAAACCATCATAAAGAACAAAATTACTCAGCATGTAGATAGTCATGGCCTAATGGGAGACAGCCAACATCTTTAGACAAGGAAGATCTTGTCTTACTAATCTGTTACGTTTTTTTGAAGGTGTGAATAAACAGGTGGACAAAGGTGAGTCAGTTGATATAGTGTATCTGGACTGTCAGAAAGCCTTTGACAAGGTCCCTCATCAGAGACGTTTGGCAAAACTAAAGAGTCATGGGATAGGAGGCAGTGTACTATTGTGGATCAGGAACTCGTTAAGAGAAAGCAGAGGGTAGGGCTAAATGGCCAATTTTCCCAATGGAGAAAGGTGAATAGTGGTGTACCCCAGGGATCTGTGCTGGGTCCGCTGCTTTTTGACATATTCATAAATGACCTGGAAAAGGGTATAACGAGTGAGGTTATCAAATTTGCAGATGACACAAAACTGTTTAAAGTTGTTAAAATCCAAGAGGATTGTGGAAAATTGCAAGAGGATCTTGATAAATTGGAAGACTGGGCATCAAAATGGCAGATTAAATTTAATGTGGACAATTGCAAAGTTATGCACCTAGGGAAGAACAACCCAAACTATGGTTACACAATGCAAGGTTCCACATTAGGAACCACCACCCAGGAAAAAGATTTAGGCGTCATTGTGGATAACATGCTAAAACCCTCGGCCCAGTGTGTAGCGGCGGCCAAGAGAGCAAATAGAATGCTAGGTATCATTAGGAAAGGAATGGAAAATAAAACAAAAGATATTATAATGCCTCTATATCGTTCCATGGTGAGACCGCATCTTGAAAATTGTGTGCAATTCTGTTCACCGTATCTTAAAAAGGATATAGTGTTATTAGAAAAGGTTCAGAGAAGAGCCACCAAAATGGTAAAAGGGATGGAAGGATACTCCTATGAAGAAAGGCTAAAAAGGTTAGGGCTCTTTAACCTGGAAAATAGACGGCTGAGGGGAGATATGATAGAAGTCTATAAATTAATGAATTGAGTGGAACGGGTAAACGTAGATCGATTGTTTACATTATCAGAATATAGAAAGACTAGGGGACATGAAATAAAGCTACAGGGTAAACTATTTAAGACTAATAAAAGAAAATCTTTTTTCACTCAACGTGTAGTCAAACTCTGGAATTTGTTACCGGAGGATGTAGTAAAGGCTGTTAGTGTAGCTGGGTTTAAAAAAGGTTTGGACAAGTTCCTGGAGGAAAGGTCCATAAATCATTATTAAGAAGGGACCCAGGATATCAATGCTTGACCCAGTATAAGCATTGTGGAACCTTGTGTCTTTTGAGGAAACTGCTAGGTACTTGTGACCTAGATTGGCCACTGTTGGAAACAGGATACTGGGCTTGATGGACCTTGGTCTGACCCAGTATGGCATATCTTATGTTCTTATGTAATTATTGACTTCTTTCTAAATTGTGATCCCTTGTTCTATGTTTTGGTGATGATCTATGTTCTGCATGTGTAACCAAGTTGGGGTATTCTGTACATGTAGTTTCTAACCACTTGTTTTTTCCCCCCATAGGAGATGTACTGGTAATCTCTGAATTGTTGTTGTTAACTGCCATCAAGTTGGTATCGACTCATGGCGACCTTCTGGATAGTTGTCCTAAATTGTGTTCGGTCTTCAGTCAGGCGGCTCATTGTTGACAGATTGGCACCCATAGCTGCTGTTATTGTATCGATCCATCTCATTGCTGGCCTTCCTCTTTTGCGTTGACTTTCTATCTTGCCAAGAATGATGTCTTTCTCTAATAATCTCTCCTTCGCATGATGTGTCCAAAGTATGAAAGTCGAAGTCTTGTCATCCGAACTTCTAAAGAAAGCTTAGGTTTGATCTCCTCTAGTACTGACTGGTTTGTTCTTCGGGCAGTCCATGGTATACACAGTATTCGTCCCCAACACCATAATTCAAAGGCATCAATTTTCTTCCTGCCTATCTTTTTCACTGTCCAACTTTCACATCCATATGATGTTATTGAAAATGCCATGGTTTGAACAAGTCAAATCTTTGTATGGAGGGAGACTCTCTGCTCTTGAGAATCGTGTCTAGGTCCTTCATAGACATTCTGCCAAGAGCAATGTGTCATTAGATTTCTTGACTGCTTGTTGCTTCTTTATTGATAGTCGATCCAAGTAGATTAAAGTTGTCCACTATTTCAACTTCTTCTCCATCAACAATGAACTTATTCATTTTGCCAGTTGTCAGGATCTTTGTCTTCTCAACGTTAAGGTGCAGATCCATTTTAAGACTATATTCCTTGATCATGAGAAGCAAATATTTCAAATCATCTTCACTTTCAGCCAGTAATGTGGTATCATCAGCATAGCGAAGGTTGTTGATGAGTCTTCCACCAATCTTCACACCTCAGTTGTCTTCATATAGTCCTGCTTCTCTGATGATTTGTTCTGCATATAAATTAAAGAGGTAGGGGGAAAGTATGCAGCCTTGTCGTATACCTTTGCTGACTTTAAACCATTCTGTTTCTCCTTGTTCCGTTCGAACTGTTGCATCTTAATCAATGTAAAGGTTGTGCAAGAGAAAGATCAGGTGTTCTGGTGTACCCATGCTTCTCAATGTAGCCCAGAGTTTCTCATGGTTTACACAGTCAAACCTTGCTGTAGTCAATAAAACACATATTCTTTTTTCTTTTCAAGGATCCATCTCACATCCGCGATAATGTCTCTCGTTCCTTGCCCTTTCCTGAACCCCGCTTGCACTTCAGTAGAATCTTGCTGGCATGTGGAGTCAGAGCGATTGTGCAATAATTTCCACAGTCAATCGGGTCACCAATCTTCAGTATTGGTATAAACACAGATATTTTCCAGTCAGTTGGCCATGAATTTGTCTTCCAAATTTCCTGGCAGAGCCTTGTAAGTATGGTAACAGCTTCATCCAATTGCTGTAATACTTAAATGAGAATGCCATCAATCCCTGGTGCTTTGTTCTTAGATAAGGCTTTCAATGGTGCTTCGACTTCTTCTTTCATCACCAATGGTTCCTGATCATAAGGTATAGGTTGAAATGGCTGCTGGTCCACTTGACCTTTATGGTATAATGGCTCTTTATATCCTTTCCACCTTTTCTTGATCTTCTCAGCATCATTCAACATAGATCCTTGAGCATCTTGTAGCATTCCAATTTGAGGCTGGAATTTTTTCTTTAGCTCTTATAGCTTTAGAAAAGCCAATCTTGTTCTTCCTCTAATAGTGTCTGATACTATTTCCTTGCATGTGTCATTGTAGTACTTTTCCTTGTCTTGTCTTGCTGCACGTTGGAAATCTCAGTTGAGTTCTGCGATTGCCTCCCTTTCTTGTTTGACTTTAGCTTCTCTGAATTTCTGGACAATTTTCAGAGTTTCTTCAGTCATCCATTTTGGCCGTGTTTGCTTTTTCACCTTATGTAGAGACATCACTTTCTTCCAACACAACCTTCTTGATGTCATCCCATAACTCTTCTGGACCTCTGTCATTTGTATCTAAAGCAGCAAATCAAATTCTCAGGCAGTGTTTAAATTTCAGTGATAAGTTCTCAAGATCATATTTTGCTACATTCATGAAGGGATTGCTCTTTTTCAACTTTAGCCTGAGTTTGCATGCTAGTAGTTGGTGATCTGTTCCACAGTCAGTTCCAGGTTTTGTATTTTTTTGTTATCGAGCTTTTTTTTTTTTTTTTTTAATTTTTTTTTATTGAAATTTTAAACATACTTACAAAATAAAGTACAGGAAATCAAGAGGCCAATGCCATTACATAAAAAAAAAAAGAACAAGGAAACCATCCGTATATGAAGAAAACAAAAAGAAATGCATTAGTCAACATATTCTTAGCCCACTATAAAGAGGAGAATTTCCAAGCAAATTTATAAAGAAAATTTCAGGAACAAAATCCCACTACTAAGACAGCTCTACTTATTATCCCCACTTCTCCAAACATAAAAGTGCACTACTATTTATTATCCAAAAATACCTGCAATTGAGAAGGATCAGCAAAAATATATTTAGATCCCTGCAATGTAATTACACATTTACAAGGATAACGTAAGAAAAAACTTGCTGATAAGGCCAACACCTTAGGCTTCAAAGCTAAAAAAGCCTGTCTCCTAAGTTGTGTGGCCTTACAGACGTCGGGAAACATCTGTACCTTAGCACCACAGAACAGAACAGATGACCTTTTAAAATACAATTTAAACACAGCAGATTTATCATACTCAGATACAAAAGTGACTACAAGAGTAGCTCGAGTTGTAATAGTATCCTGAGAATCTTCTAAGAATTTGGTAAGGTCTAAGTTAGCATCTCCCTGGAGAGTATCAAACTCACCAGGTGCGCCAGCAGATACCTTCCTCCCAGTCAAATAATAAAGCTTAGAAACTAACACAGAGTCAGCAGAAGCCAGACCCAAAGATTCCTTTAGATACTTCCGAAATAAAATTTCAGCAGATAACAAATGGCATATAGGAAAATTTAACAACCTAATATTTTTAGCTCTAAACAAATTGTCATACATTTCCATCCTATGATGCACAAGCAAACTCTCCTTAATACTTGACAAACTAGTAACCTTAAGAGTAGCACACTGATTCTCACACTTAGTAAGCTGAGAAGACATATTCCCCAAACTCTTCTCCACCTCAAACAGCTGGTCACTAACCTCCGAAGAGAAGTTACAGAGCTGTGAGACAGTGGGGGCAAGCATACTTTCTATACGAGTAACACTCTTCCAAATGTCAATAAGGGTAACCTGATCTTCAGGTACTTCCTTAATGACACCCGGATCCGAAACCCAAGCAACTGTCTTGTCTTCCACAGATGTAGTCAATTTGATTTCTGTACAATCCATTGGGTGAAGTCCATGTGTACAGTTGGCACTTGTTTTGCTGGAAGAAGGTCTTTGTCTTTCTTTTCCGGCATAGCAAACCATATGATCAACAGATGCAAAGTGCCCAAAGCCAGTCCATTTCAGCTTACTGACACCCAACAGATCGAGTTGTATACATTCTATTTCATTCTTGACAACCTCCAACTTCCCTTGATTCATGCTTCGTATGGTCCATGTCCCAATATGTAAGATATCTTTGCAACTTCTGACTCTCTTTTCATGTGCAGCTACATCAGCAGATCCAACCACATCACAAATGCTGGTTTTGCTCTGAGAAGTCTTCAGCTCATCCCCAGTAGCCATTTGAGTGCCTTCCAACTCGAGGGTCTGATCTTCCATCACTATAGTGCAATTTGTTTTGTGACTATTTATTGGGTTTTCAAGGCAAGATACAGAAGTAGATTTGCCAAGCCTTTCTTTCGTGCAGTTAATTCCAGTGTTATTGCATTTGTCACAGAAATATGATCCTCCACTTACAACACTGTCCCATTCTGCTTCTGCCCAGATGGGTGGTTTGTCTTAGTCTGGCATCTCAGCTGAGACCTGTCTATCTTGGGAGACCCTGCCAGTAGCTAAGCTACTGATAGCTTAGCTCTCAGCATCACTGATGCATACAAGCCCTCATAGCACGACAAGCTGCAAACCAAGTGAGGGTCTCTGAGCTATATTGGTTTAATATTTGCAGTGTTGCTTTTTGATAGGTAGAGTTTGGTGCTTTGTGAGTCCTGGTAGTGCTGTTATGACACGGCAGGTTTTCTATGGGTTCTAAATGAGCAAGGTTTATAGTACTTCCTAATGGGCCTGGTTGTTGGCACTAGAGTATAGTATTGTAGAAATCTGCTAGTCTTTCTTTATTCTCACTGTCCAAGCAAATAGTATTCAGACACTCATTAAGAGTTAATTCTCATTCACAAATGTTAATATGTGCTAAGTGCAGCAACATCCATTTATTTCTATTGGCACAGTGGCACTTAACGCACATTACTATTTAGTAAACATGCCTCTAAGTACTTGCCAGGACCAAAAAGGGGCTTGTGAAGGGCTTCATTGAAAGCCACCTAAAATTTTAGATGAGCAACATATACATTTTAAAATAAAATAATTTAAATTTATGCAAATGAGGTCCAGTGGATATGCAAATGAGGTCCCGCAATGAGTCTCTGCACATGGCCCTGCATCACTCTTGGGCTGTCCCTGCCAGTCGGAGAGGTATTGGTCTTCTATAAGTTGTATTGGTTTAATATAGGTAATACTGCCTTTTCATAAGTAGTGTTGGTACTTTGTAAATCTTAGTAGTGCTGATATGGCATGGCAGGTTTACTATGAGCTCTTAGTGTTTTTTTTACAGGGATTTTTAGTACTTCCTAATGTACTTGGTAGTTGGCCCTGGAGGCTAGTTATGTAGAAATCTGGTAGCCTTTTTCTAACTCCACTGCACATGTAAATGGTGTTCAGACACTCATATACTCATTAAGTTATTGTTGGAAGAAAACAGAGGCTTGTGAAGGACTCCATTAGCATCGATTGGGGGAGGGGAGGCAGCACAGTATCACTCACACAGGGCAACACGAAGATAGCACCAGCCCTGTTCCGAATGCATGTTTATGTTTATTATTGTCTTTGCTATGCCACCGTTTGATTAATATAGCAAGGCCATTTACAATAAAATAAATTAAAGCAACCAGAGAGGAGGTAGAGAGCTCTAATAAAATAGAACAGCTAGAACAGATAAACACAGAATAGAATTAGAAGCACCGCAGGCTATTAGTATACACCATATGACCCCTACTGACTAGAGCCAGCTGAGAACAGCCTGTAGAGGCATACTCCAATTCATACATCTGACGCGAGCTATGGTATTATTAACTGCAGGGTAGAAAAGAGACAAAGTTAAAAAAGAAATTGCAGCTGAAATGATTGCAATTAATCACTATGGCATCTATCTCAAACATGCATAGCTTCAATATGAAATGCAGCACAGCACAACTACTCTGTCATATCGAAAAACTGAATCTTATATTGAAATGAAGTTAGCTATAGGGGGCTGAAGTAGGGATGTGCAGTTCAAAAATCTTTGTTTTGTTTAGTTTTCTGTATCATTTATAGGATTGGGGGGGGGGGGGTCTTCCTTTTTTGATGGTTCAAGCAACAATGTCAAGTAATCTTTACTAAAATCTACACCGGTAATGCAAGTATGAGTTTGTTACCAGTATGGGGGCCCACATTAACTTCAGGTGGCATGTGTGTCTATACTCCCACTATTAGCATGATACAAAGACACAGCACCACGCAAGCCAGCACTTAGACACCACCTAATGCTGCCCATTAAGGTGGCGTTAAGTGCACCCATAGTAAGGGCACCAAGCACAGTACTGAGAGCTACTAATATCCACACTAACTGTGAGTTGCTGTCAATGCCTCCATTCCACCCCTGACCCACCAAGTCCCAGCCCCATTGCCCGCTCTCCAGTTAGTGCAGGAATTTTAGCATGGGGAGGCCCTTGCTACTTTTTAGTGTGGCATCAAAACCGTGCCCTAAAGACCGTGCTATTGGGTAGCGCACTTTAGTTAGCACGTTCCAATGTGAACTATTCTTCAATAGTGTATCTAATGAAAATAGTGCATGTTATTGAGCAATAAACAGGACACGCTATTGATGGCATGATGAAAAAATGAAATTTTGTTTGTTTTCCTGTCATTTCAGGTTAAATATGACACAAAAGAATATCCTTTTCCTTTTCAAATGAATGCATATCCGTGGTCTAAAAAAAACCTTTCAAACTACTTAGCCTCTTCAAGATGTGAACTGCTAATGCAGATTTTTAAAAATTTTATTATGGTTGTTCGGTGAATATTTTTCCGATGAAAGATTTCTATTGCATAAATTCAAGTGAATCACGACCTATGTAACTCTAAGGGGTATGTTTACTAAACTGCGTTAGGAGCCGCGTTAGTGGAAGAAATGCCAAAAAAGGACATGGGCGGTACATCGTTACTGATAACGCGCGTTATAAGGCGCCGCGCAGCAACGATCGTTACAGGGCGCGTTACTGCATGTTAAGCTTAAGAAGGCGCGCAGACACCCAAATACAGAAACAGAGCTGTAGCACAATGGTTACTACACAGACTGATGGTACAAGGGTCATGGGTTTGATTCCCCAGTGTGCCTAATGAATAAGGCTAGCTGAGGCATCATGTGTAACCCTTTGAAGGCCTACTATAATATTTTAATCCACATTCTGCAGCCGGGTTAATGTTTGCATATGTCAGGAAAATTGTACCCGTCTTATTCAATATATTCCAATAGTGATGTTCCCTCTGCCATGGTCATGTATTATATACCATTTGATAGGAATATTTAGGCAGAAGTTTGTATCCCCAAAGTTTTGGGCTTGGCCTGGAAAGGGTTAAGTAATGGGCTGTGAGGAAGTTTAGTTGTACTTTAATAGTGCTGCCAGCAAACACACCCTCACAGTGGCGTAACCTAAGGTGCCACATAAGGCACCCTAGAGGGCACTCCATAGGGCACATTATAAAGTGCGCTGTCTGCCAAGGCACCCTATAATGTCCCCTATAGGACACCATATAAGGCACCTTATAAGGCGCTTTATAGGGCACCCTATAAGGCGCCCTATAGGGCACCCTTTAAGGCGCCCTATAGGGCGCCTTATGAGCCACCCTAAGGTGACAGTACCCTGAGGGTGGTTCTGTTGGCAGCACTAATATACAATAAAAATAGACAATGCCTAAGACAGGCCTATTGATGAACCCCACTGTGGGTTTTGAACCCATGACCTCTGACTCCATGGGCAGTGAAGTAACCAGTGGGCTAGAGCTGCTAATAAACACCAGGCTGACTACAAGAGGACAGCACGGCACCACACCCACATTCTGCTGTGGTTAGCAGGATAAGGTCAACCCATCCGTACCCAGGATGCACAGCACATGTAAATCAGCAGTCTACAGATGATCACAAGATGAGGTATGCACCCCACAGCACCTCAGCCTGGTAGGGGGTGCCGACGGTGTGTGTTAGTGGCACAGAGTAGCTACAGACCGTCACAGTGTGCGGGTCCTGTGCTCACCCTGAGGGAGAGGTATGGTGCCCAGCACCATTCTCACAGCACCTGGCTTTGCTGAGATAGGCTATGCTGCAGGTCCCCATCAGTGCCAATGTGTGATAGGTAGTCCTTGCAAACACCCCTAGGATATGCCTGTGTTCATCTGTATGTCACATCTAGCCCTTGTGGACTATGATGCACGCAGAAAAGTGCATACCCTGTGTGGGTGCCATGGTCACATGATGTAAGTGAAGGGGGGTGTTGGGACCCACAGGGAGATTACATACCACCACCCAACGCACCCTCTGGGGCTCAGGGTGGGGGACAGGATTTCCCGCCAACAGATCCACTTTCTATCCCCCTGCAATGGTGGCAGTAGAGGGGACCATCACCCCAGTCCTGCTAGGGATCAAACACCCTACAGGGCAGGCAATGCAGAACTATACACATCCATAAAGCAATAGCAGACAAAAGGCCTGGAAATGCACAGCTGCCCCCCCACCCCCTATCTCCAGCAGCAAGCCTCCAGCCGCTGCACCCTGCAAGGTGTTCCAGCAACACACATACTAGCTGCAAACAGTCTGCTAGCTAGTCCATAATGCATGGTCCTGGAGGAGATGCGTGTACCCAAAACTGGGAGATCAGCATACACACCAAGCAGATAAGTCAGTGATCAGGCCCCAAAAGAGAACCCATAAATATCACATGAGAGAAATACTGCACCGCACTATGGGGGAACCTAGCCATGCCATGGTCACTGCTCAGTCAGGGTGAGAGTGACCTCCCAGCAGGATATGCTGTGGCCACTCTGTCCGTGCAGGTGGTACCGGGCACTACAATGTCCGAGCCATTGCCCTATGCCCTGTGCAGATGCGGCCAGGCCAGGCCACCCTATCCAGGCTATTCCCACGGTACCTTGCTCCTCATTATGCACATTGGCAGGCCAATACTGACAACAGTGCTAGCAGTGTGGGCTGTGGAGGGTGTTGGCAGCCACCACACACTGGATAGACAGACACACACTCCCCACACCTATGCCAGCATTGTGCAACTATAGAGGTGTTGGGCAGCCTAGGCCACCACACCAGTCCTGGGCACAGTGCAGGCATGGCTATGGTACGCAATACTGTAGGAGTCACTCCCCAGGTTGGTAAACACTGTCAGACACAAGACCTCTAGCACACTCCACAGACATCAGAAAGGTTGCTATGATGCAGCTCACTCAGAAAATTGTACTTAACCTAGGAATTGCTATCTGCCAGTAATCATAGCAACCTTTTGATAGATGTGTACCATATTCCCAGGTTTAGGGTGGCATTACTAAGGTATGCACGTGCTAGTATTGGGAGATGCACACAGAGCCCAAAGTCCTGCCTCTCCAGGAGGCTTTGGATAATGGGGCCTGTGGGTGCGGGTGTGTCTGCCCCTGTTGGCTGCTGCTTTACGGCAGAGGTTCCCAACTCCAGTCCTGCAGTGCAAAACACTGTTCGGGTTTTCATGCTGTCCCTCATGAATATGCATGAGATACATCTGCATACCATGTGGGTGGCGCATAGAAATGCAGCACAGGCATCTTTATCAGAGGCAGCATGGAACCGGAATGGTGTTTGGCCCTCCAGGACTGCATTTGGGAGGCTCTGCTCTAGGTAATGTGCATGTTTATGGTGTCTGTGCTCTGTAGGGTAAAATGTAGGTGTTTTGGGCATGTTTACGTCATCTACAAGAAATGTTCTGTCTGTATTAGCACGTTATAGTAGTGGGTAAAATATGAGGACTGGGTTGGCGGAAACCACAGCTGGGACTTGAACCTGTGACCTTCTGTTTCTGAATACACTGGTTTTGTGCACTGCACCACCATGTTATCACAGAGATGGTGCATTCTCTGGTGATACCATGACTTTTGGTCAGACAGGGCCTGTCTGTTGCAGTGCATGGCACCCACCTACACAGGGCTAGGCCACGGTCTGCTCTGGGCAGCTGACACTGCCCCCTCCACCACCAGTATCCCTCAGCCACCATGCTGACATGCCCTTCTGCTGGTGGAGCTGGTGGTGTGCAGTCTCAGGCCATCCAGTGTGCAGGTAGGTGGCTGCCTATGGTGCGAGTTCTGGGGTAGGGGTGCCTGCATAGACGTCCACGCTCCCCCCCAGCCCCGCCTGCCAATGTTCCGTGCCCTTGGTTATAGCTGTTGGGTACTATCCCCTGTGACACTTTGGGAAACACACTCGTGCCCATGTTGGGCCTTCAGCAGTTGCTGTCTGGCTGCTCCGCTGTTTCAGCATTTGTATGGGCCACCTAGGCATCACCCTAGTCCGCACTGTGGCCCAGCTCCACCACAGCATGTGCTGCCTGCGACCATCTGTATCCCCTTCTCCGGCATCTGTCCAGTTGCCATTCCGACATGCCCACCCTGATGTTGCAGGACATGTGCACGCCATAGGAACCCTGTCCAATGGTGGGGAAAAACCTGAGCAGCGCTATTTCACTGTGGGCTCATTCACCTTGTATGGGGACGGAGTATAGACCCTTCCACGATTTATATCTGTTCTATGGAGCTTACTCGGGGGGGAGGGGTTGATGTTTCTCATTGATACCACTATTGGCCAGCTTGGTTATTGTTTTTTTCCAGTTTGTTGGGGTCATTTTCAGTGTTTCTGTGCCCTTTTGTTCTGTGCACATGTATCACACTTATCACTTTTTTTTTTGGTTTCCCTGCCTGGGCTGTACATTGCTGACACTGACATGGTTTCTCTCCCCTTTAATGTGCATTTAGCGTCAGGTTTTCATTCGCGTTGGAATTCAGCTCTGAAAATCAGCGCGTTAGTGTGAGGGGAGCCTCTCCCCGCCCACTCTCCGCCCACTGACCCCTTCTCTCTGCCCTCTCTCCACCTTCTGTGGTGTTTTAACGCGCCGTGGGGCATTACAATCGTTAGCGCTTCATAACGCGCGTCATGTAACGTTAACAATCGTTAGCGCATCATAACGCGCGTTATGATGCGCTAACAATTGTTAACATTACATAACGCGCGTTATGTACGATTACCACAGTTTAGTAAACATACCCCAAAGAATGCCACTGGAATAAAGGAATAAATAAAACAAAACAGTAGGGGGGGGCGGAGCCTGATGTCCAGCGGGTAGGACGCTTTGCGTTGAAGCTCCCGAGAGGCCTACTCAGAATCCTGACTTAATACCTATATAAATTTACTATTTCGCTCCGAGCTGACCGGGGCACCTCGGGGGGGATGGCGGCCCATAAACCAGCGCGCTTGGACTTCGGGTCTCCTTCTTCTTCTCACGGAAAACGCTCCAAAACAGAGGTGTCCTCCCCACAGAAGATGGTTCCATTTCGTGAAAACCCCGCAATGCACCTGGAGATTTTGGAGGAAATACGCGGCGTGAAGGAATTGGTGCAGTCCAATGGAGAAGCGCTTCGAGCCATGCGAGAAGACTTTGGAGTGCTCCAGGACCGACTTGAAGGTCTTTCATTACGGCAGGACAATATGGCGGGGGTCCTCGACTCGCACGAGGTGCGCTTGGGCAAACTGGACAAGGCTGAGCGCCAGATACAGAATCTTCAAAAGGAGTTGGAAGATAGCAATAATCGCGCCCGTCGCAACAATGTGAGGCTCCTCGGAATGCCGGAGGGGGTGGAAGCAGGAGATATAAGAGAATTCTTGCTCAAAACTCTTCCCTCCTTGCTGAAGATCACTTTTCACAGAGAACTGGAAATCGATCGAGCACACCGTGTTCCTGCCCGCATGGCGCTCAACCGTACGACCCCCCGGCCTATTATCTTTAGCTTGCTACGATATCAACAAGTGGAACAAATTTTACATGCTGCCCGAGCGAATCATCATTTGGAATTTGAAGGTCGTAAGGTCTCCTTCTTTCCTGATTTGGCAAAGCCTACCGTTGACCGTCGGAAGAAACTCCTTGCTCTTCGCCCTCGACTTCAACAGCTACAGGCTCGCTTTGGCCTGTTGTATCCAGCGAAGCTCCGAGTGACTCTCCACAACCAGACCAGGACGTTCGAGGATCCTGATCTACTATCAACATTTTTGGACTCCAAAGAAGCAGAGCAGATGCGCTAATCCCAAATCTTGGACTCTTATCTGCCGGCTCTGTCCGCCATTTTGAAGGGCCCGATGCGGCGGCCATAGCCCAGCACAGAAATAGTCTGGACTTTCTTTCTTTCTCTGTATGACTTTTGTCTTTGGTCTCCTATCCCTTCATGATGTGTGCCTCGGTCGGATTCGGAGCACGCACAGTCCTACAGGTTATATGTTTTTTCAATTTCGGCCTTCTCTGGGGCTTCTCCCCGCAGACACATGGTCGCCAGTAATTTTGGGGTTTTGCTTCTCCTCTACCGTACTGCGGTTTTCTTTGTTAATGTGGGGCGCTTCATTGTATTATATTAGCTTATTTTTCCTATGTCATGTGTACAGCCAGATACAGTCAGTTTGAGGGACACAGTGAAATTATGTGTGCTATCATGCTCAGAATTTTAACTTTTCTGAATGGCCTTATGTAAAATCTTATTATTCATCGTCAAAGGCATTACTGGTCCACTCAAAGGCAAGAAAATCCTTAGCTATCTTAGCCACGAGCATGTTGATTTGGTGTTTCTTCAGGAAACGCATTATACTCTGCTGAAACACTGAAACTCAATGCTAGGCCTCACATGGTAGCTGCCTATTCTCCCACCGTTTCCAAATGGTACGGGATAGCCATTCTGGTTAAGAAGTCTTTGCACGCTACTGTACCTGATATTAGCGCTGACATGGAGGGTAGATGGGCCCGTGTACACCTTGAGGTTGGAGATAGTGAATTCACGTGTATTAGCACTATGCCCCGAATGTGGACAACCCTGCTTACTATGCAAGTATTGCGCAGTTGGCCTCGGCCTCCGCCAATGCACTATTAATACTTGGTGGCGATTTTACTCAAGTGTTCCCTCAATCTTTTCTTCTCAAACAAGGTGCTCGTTGGTTGGAAGCTCCAGTACCGAGCAGACCTGTGTGGCTAGATATAGTAGCGGGCCTTTGCTCACCGATTCCTCTTACCTTACTCCCTGGTATGACTCTCCCATTAGACTCCCACTATCCACCAATGCTTTTCGACACTTTAGGTGCCTTTAATACTCTTATGCAACCTTTCGACTCCCGACTCTGGTCAGTGCAACTTTAGCATTGCATTCGGAGCACTAGGGTACTCCCGCCATCGGCACTCTCTGCACAAGGTTGATTGGAGACTTCCGATCTCTCGGTAGTTCACCGGGTGTAGCATCCAATTTTACTAAACCTTATGTAATGCTATCACTAGAGATACCTCTATAGCGCAGAAAGCATGGGAGAGAGAATTGCATGTGACTTTAACCTCGGAGCAATGGAGCTTTATCTGGAGCAGAGGGACACGGGTTCCCGACCCGCCTCACTCATTCAGACCCTCTTCTTTCTAGCCCACCGGTGTTTTTACACTTCTCACAGATTAGACAAATGGAACACTACTCAGGGTAATGGTTGCTGGACACGTCCTGTGGCCATTGGTTTATTACTTCATGTTATGCATGAATATCCCACACTACAGTATAACTGGCGTCGGGTCTGGGGTCGTATTTAGTCTATATTGCACTCTTAGGAGTCCCTTTCTTGGAGGATAGTGGGACTTCGCCCAGTTGCGGGGATCCCCTCTTTCCCAAAAATGGCTTATCTCCTTTTGAACATTATGCTTGGCATTGCTATTTCCCTAATTAAGTAATACTGGGAAATTAGTTCCCATCTGAGCCTCAATGAATGGTGGAATCATGCCTGTCTCTACAGTAAATATGAACAAATACCTCGTCTGTTCGCTTCCTCCGTTCAGACTCCTTCTCATTGGTCTCAATGGAAGATGCTCAATGAATATGTACATTTTGCTAAATGCTCTCATCTGACTGTCTAACTTTGTATATATCTCTGTCTCATGATCATGCTGTATTGTGGATACTTTTTTGATCGTTTGATGTATAATCACTGTTAATTGGAAGCGCTCACATGCTGATACAAACGGGTAGAGAAGAAGCACCGGGGTGGGGGGTAAAGGGTTTACTTTTCCTTATTGTATACTTGTTTTGTCTCTTTTGGTGTGTTGTTTCTTTTGTTTGTTGCAAAATGAAAATAAAAGTTTAAAAAAAAAAAAAAAAAAAAACAGTAGGCTGGAAGACTAGAATCTGATCCTTTGTGTAGGAAGACAGTATTAGCATAAATGCATTTAAAACAGCAATAGAGCAGTCCTTAAACTAGAATCTGGGAAAAAGTTGACAGTCACTCAAGAGTTCATGATTCAGACTGAAGTATCTTTGAAGGATACTATCAAAACAGGGACGTTATTATATCCTGCTAGAGAGGTTGCAATAAAGGCAGAGTAGCCCAGGTACCTTAGGCAAAGATCAGAAAGAGCTGAAAGATTGAAAATCATCCCTGTCAACTTCTAAGAAGGTTATAAATATGAACAGAAAATATACTACGAAACGTTTGCTTACAAATGCTAGATGCCTAAAAAGTAAGTTGGGAGAGTTAGAATACATAACATTGAATGAAGAGATAGATGCAATTGGCATCTCAGAGACATGATGGAAGAAGAATAACCAATAGGGTACTGTGATACCATGGTACAAATTATATTGCAATAATAGACAAGATAACATTGGTGAGGGGTATCACTATATGCTGAAGAGGGCATTGAATGAACAGTATAAAGGTTCTGCAGGAAACAGGATGCACTATGGAATCTTTATGGACAGAAATTCCATGAGTGAAAGGGAGCAAATGATGGTGGAGGAATACTACTTTCTATCTGGCCAGAATGAGCAGATAGAAGATGAAATACTAACAGAAATAAGAGAAGCTAATAAATTTGGCAACACAATAATAATGGTTGATTTCAGTTATCCCAAAACTGATTTTATAAATGTCATTGTAATCTTCTGAAAAATGTAATCTTCTGGGAAATGTAATCTTCCGCCGCTGCTCTCCACTTTTGGCTACGCTCTGTTTGGTCCTGGGTGCATTTCACAGAGACAGTAGGGTAAGCAGCACAAATAAGACTAGCAAAACTGGTGTGGCTTGGAAAAAGAGTTTTATATCGAAATAGGCTTAGTACATAGGTACAGAACAGAGTTATATAGTGGTTGTTACAGAGCTGCTTCAGTGTGCATCAATGAATCTATGTGTGTGTGTGCATGTGTGAAGTGTGAGAGAGAATAGAGTATATGAAAGACTCTATGTGTGTGCATGTGTGTGTGAGAGAGATCAGAGAGAGAGAGGGAGGAGGGGTGAAGAGAAGTGATTGTCAGAGCCTCCTGTCCTTCATGTCCGATGAATAGAGAGAGAGAAAGAAAGAGGAAGTATTTCTGTCCTTTATAGTGAGTTTTCTCCAGCACCACCCTTTGAGGTCTGCTATTCTTTCCAGCACCTCCCTTTGAGGTATGCTAACACTTGATTTAGCAAGGAGGGGCTGCAGACCAATCTCATCAGGCCCGGAGACTGACATCACCAGGGGGTCAGAGCTAATCTCATTTTTTAAACTACCCTCATTAAGTTTGGAGACTGACATCACCAGAGTAACAAAGCTGCTTGAAATCGAAGGTCTGGGAAAAAGCCATGACACCTATGCTAGGCATAATGTCATGGTGATGTATGCTGGCATCTCCCACACCTTTTTTATTTTTATTTATTATTTGTGCCTGGAAATGGTGGAAGCAAACCTGTGGTACCTGTCCCAGCTACAATTACATGTTAGTAGGCAGTTTGTCTAATACCTCCTGTATTAAATACCTTGCTATGTCCAGCAGGTCCCCTGTCCTGCACAGTACTGTCTCTAATGTTCTAGAGATAAACAAGTCCCCTTATGAGTCCAAACCTCGTGTCTTAGGTAGGGCAGCCACTACTGGGGGGGGGGGGGGGGACCCAATATGCTACCTCAGTGCCCGTCTTAGAAAGAGTGAACAGTGCATAAGGGCTGCAGGAATTTGGAATTTCTGAGGAGGTTAAAGCCGAAAGGTACCAGGATGCTATGAGTGAGGATAGGAAGCAATACTAGACTGCTGCTGACTCTGGTATTCAATGTAATAGGAAATGCCAAATTAGCCAAATTAGCAGGCCAAATTAGCCTGGATGTAGGGGTACATACTGGAGAAATTCAGTGTAACTACCTTAAAATGTTGTTGATGTTCTGTAGGACATGCGCTGCAAGGAGATGTACATTTGTTTCATTTTACAACACAGGAAAATTATGATAATGCATAGCAATATTTGTACAGCAGTTAAAATAAGTTGTCCCGTTAATTGTGATGGAGACCAGTGGTGTATGACTGCACCAAGTATTGTTTGAACTGTACAACAAAGTGTTCTTAGGAAGGCGGGTGTCATGCATTCTGGGAGCAACTGAAAAATAAACATTCTTTGTCCTGACAGGAAGTATTGTACAAAATCAAGGCAGGAGGACCTAAAAAGTAATGTTCTGGAGGTGCCCTCAATTCTTGTGTCCTTTCTAGAGAAGTGGAAACTGGTGGCTCCCACTGTACTTGAGTGATGTTTAATGATTAGAACACTGGCTTGTTCTGTACAGAACAGAAACTCAGGATGACCAGATCCTTTCCTTCCGGGAAAGGTGGGGGTATTTCTTGATAGCGATATGCCCCACCTGTGGAGTTAGCCCAGCCAATCGTGCATATTCGGATGATAGTTCCTGTAATGAGACTGGATAGAAGAGAGCAGATACAAGAACAACAGGAAACCGAGACATAATAAAAGCTAACTTGTTTCACTCTACTAGGGAATAAACTAGTGCTCCCCACTTATACTATGCAATAACAAAAATAATTTTTACTACTTATTTACATAACTATTAGATACATGTCCAGTATCTAGGACACATCAACTATACAGCAGAAGTAAATAGTTACCCTCCTCAAGCGACTTTTGTTTAGAAAGCAGTTGTCCGTGCTGTCTTCAGAAAGCAACTGTCCGTGCTGTCTTCAGGTGGTATCTGAAAACAAAGACTGATAAAACACGTATTATTTATTTATTTTATTTATTACAATTTCTTATATACCGCACTATTTATCAGCGTGGTTTACATACAACAAAATGACCATAACAGACTGTTTGGTTTCACATAGAACAGGAGTAACAACTTGGATAACATGTTTGGCTTTACAGAGAACAGGGGTAAGAACTTGGATAACATGGGGATACAAACTGAACTAATTACATATGTACAATGAGATCAAGTGCTAAGAAATTAGGGTGTTACATGTGTACAGTGAGGTTGTGTGCTAATATTGAGATGTTATCTCGAGGAAGTAAGAGGAGAGGCAATTAGGTAGGGGTTGGGTTAATCTGGTAGTACTGTGTAAATAAATGGAATTTGAGAGCCTTTCTGAATTGTGTTAAGTCAGTAATCGCACGGATGCCTGGTGGTAATGCGTTCCAACTTTTTGGGGCATAGATACTGAAAGCCCTGTTAGATGTTGCGATTGTGTACTTTGTTGATGCCTTTGGAATTACTAGAGCATTTGTAGATGGGGATCTCCTGGTTCTGTTGGGAGGGATGAGCTGAATGATGTCAGTTAGTGAAGGGGAGATGATGCCATGGATGGATTTGAAAGTGAGTAGCAAAGATTTGAATATAAGCCTTTCTTGTATGGGGAGCCAATGAAGCTGTATTAGTATAGGCGTTACATGGTCGCATCTTGCTGCTCCCACTAAGACTCTGGCAGCGGCATTCATGGCAAGTTGCAACGGATTGAGTGTTGACTGAGGGAGACCTTGAAGAATAGCGTTGGCAAAGTCAAAGTGTGGTAAGATAAGGGATTGGTAAATTGTCCGGAAGTCTTCAGGGTTTAGAAGGGATTGCAGGTGTCTGAGGGACCGGATTTTGAAATATATGGCTTTGACTATGTTGGATATATGGGTTTTCATGTCTAAACGTTGATCGAGGGTGACCCCTAAGTACCGAATTGTTGATTTGGTTTGGTTTGGTAATACCATTTGGTATTACCCATATGGTTTCAACTGGGTGATGTGTTTCCAATACTGCTGGTTGTCGGGCATTAGGATTTGGTATAGGCTTGGGCCTAAGGTATCAGTAACTAAGTACGGTCCTTCCCACTTTGCAGTTCCAAAGAGGAGGTTTGGTCTAGGTCTCAGAATCATCACTTTACTCCCAACCTTGAGGGGCCTTAAATCAGAACCTTTTGCATGTACCTCCTGCAAATAATCTCTAGCTTTTTCTGTGTTAGCTAGCACAGTGGTCTGAATTTCTTTTAGATGTTCTTGCAGGGATTTCATCCACTCATTGGTGAGAATTACAATCTGGTCCTCTGGAAGAAAAGGATGCAGCATATTTTCCCACCATTGCATTGGCCTTCCCATTAAGGCTTCATAGGGTGCAAAACCTGTGGATTTACAGACATTAGCTCTGATACGCATAAGGACTAAAGGGAACACCAGATCCCAATTTTTCCCGGTCAGATTAAGCATAGGGCTGAGGTGGGCCTTAATTGTTTGATTCATTCTTTCTACCTGCCCAGCTGCCTGTGGATGGTATGGAATGTGGAGTTGTTGTTCTATGCCTAGAAAATCAAACAATTCCTTGATGAGCTGAGAAACAAATGCAGGACCATTATCAGAATCAATAGTCTTGGGAATGCCCCAGCGTGTAAAAAATTGCATAGTTAGGATTTCTGCAGTGGTTTGAGCAGTTTGATCTGGGACAGGGAATGCTTCTACCCAATGAGAAAAGGAATCAACAACAGTGAGCAAAAATCTATTTTTCCTAGCTGTTAACGGAAGAGGACCCACATGATCTATTTGCAATCTCTCAAATGGCCCACGAGGAGTTGCTCTCATTAACTGTCCCCTTCTCTTTTTAGGTTGCCTCCCAAATGAAGCACAGATTACACAGGAGGAAACATGATCCTGTATATCATGTTTCATTTCTGGCCACCATACCAACCTATTGAGGATAGTCTGCATTTCTTCTGCTTTAGGGTGTCCCATAGGACCTGCACCATGAACGCAATGCATCCACTCTTTACCTCGAGCTCTAGTGATAGCTATAACCAAGCCTTCCTCTCTTTTTGCACATAGAATGTCTTTCTCTATAGTGAGTGTGAGAAAGGGTGTGTGCTGATATAGGTTATCTGAGGCGTCCTGCACAAGCTTCCTCAAATTGGAAAGCTCAGGGTCCTTTGTCTGCAGTGCTACAAAGTAATCTGGTGGTATTATCTGATCATAATCTGTGGAACGTGTAGCAATAGCAACCATGCGTGTCTGCTCATACCAGGGCCATATGAGGCCTACATGGCATGCTTCCTTGGCTAGTGAGTCTGCTAATGTGTTTCCTTTCACTAAAGGGCCTTTCTTCCTATGTGCCTTTACTTTAACTAAATGTACTCCCTGAAACGTCTCACTCAGTTCTTGTGCCATAGTCCACAGTGATGAATTTTTCACTGTGGACCCATCTGTAGATTTAAATTTATTTGCCAGCCACCAGGGTAACAGGGCAATGGCACTTTTAAAGACATAATCAGAATCTAAAATGATTTGTATCTCTGGGTGCGAATCCTGATATTGTTGCATACAAGCTACAAAAGCAGCCAGCTCACAGTACTGTGCTGACGCTGACCCACAGGAATACTGTCTCTGCAGTACCACTTGGTTATTTGGGTCCAATTGTACAATTGCAAAACCTGCTAGTCGCCTGCCCTCCTTCACATTGGCTACTACCATCAATATATAATGTAGGAAGAAAAGGTGAAATTTTGTCTAGTCCCAGTTCCCTAAAGATCATGTGATTGGGGGCACTGGGTGAGGACTGACAGTCATGAGGTTGCCCCTCCAGCAAAATTCCAGCCACTTGCACGTTAGGTTCTTTCAACAATTCAAACTTTACATTCTGTGCTTGCAACATGAGAGTCCACTGGACTATTCTCTAAGTCCTAATCTTGCTACATGCTAACTTTCCCTCTAAAATGAATTTGAGGGGGGTGTGATGGCTGCATATGTATGTGGTTTGAGCACCAATGATGTATGTAAATTTCTGCATAGCAGCATAGGAAGCCAGTACAGTACATGTTTTTTCACAGTTTCCCATTTTGAGTTCAGGAGAAGTGAGAACTCTGGAACAGAAGGCAATAGGGCGATCTACTCCTCCTAGGTGTTGTGTTAGAGCTGCACCTATACTGTTCTCTCCAACTACAGGGTACAGGAAAAAATGTTGTGTGTGATCTGGGTGTACAAGAACAGGAGCAGAAGTCAGAATGTGCTTTAATTTAGTTACAGCTTCTGTATGTTCTTCCTCCCAAACATAACTTTTACTTTTTAGCAGGGAGTAAAGTGGAGCTGCCACTTCAGCATAATTGTGCATGAAGTCACGACAGAAACCAGTGCGCCTAGAAATGACTGGAGTGATTTCTGATCTGTAGGAAGTGGAAGTTTCTGTATCAGCTCTATCCTCTGAGAATCTACAGATTTACCATCCTGGCCAATTGTAACCCCTAAAAAGGAAACCTGTGATTTGCACAGTTGAGCCTTGGCAGGATTAACTTTAAGACCAGCTTGTAAAAGGGCTTTTAAAACTTCTCTTACATGATTCCAGTGTACAGATTCATTCTCAGACTGAATCAGAATGTCATCTACATACTGAATTATATTATCTCTGCAAGACAATAGTGACAGGGCTTCCTGCATGTATTTCTGAAATATTGAGGGGGAATCCTTATAGACCTGTGGAAGCATAGTCCATGCATGTTGTTTATTCAGCCACTGAAAGGCTGTTTTGTACTGGCATTCAAGGGCCAGGGGGCAGACTCCAAAACCCATTGGATATGTCTAAAACAGAGAAAAGTTTACATTTGGGGTTCAGTTTAGAGATCATTTCAGGGTATGAGGCTACCACGGGCACTATAGATTTTAAAACTTGATTCAGGGCATGGAAGTCCATGGTGAGCCTGAAGGAACCCCCCGGTTTAACTATCGGCCAGGCTGGTGAATTGCATGTGGAAGAAATAGGTCTAATCAGACCCCTCTCCTCCAGTATCTTCACAATTTTAGTCACTGGTTCTATAGCCTGATGAGGTACTGGGTATTGTTTCTGTGGTGGAGGATCCTCACCTTCCAACAGTATTTCTGTGTGCATTTTCCCACAATCTAACTTGTCTTGTGCCCAGACTGGAATATCAGCCACCTCTGAGGGAATTACACACAGATTATACTGCTGAGCTGCCTTGGTGCACTGAGTTGCTAACTGCATGGGAATGACTTCATGCACTAAAGTTTTAGAAGCACTTGAAGTTCCTGAATACTGCCACAATTTAAGATTAGCCATATCCACCACCAAATTTAACTGGTTGAGAACGTCAATTCTAATTATTTCTTTTGGTGTGTTCACTATAGTGGAGGCAGTGGTTTCCAACATTTCCTTGTTTTGTTCACTGTGCACAGGGATACCCCATTTAACTGGGATAGCCACACATTTGGAAGCTATGTCATTAATTCCTTGAATTTCATAAATTTCCATATTTTTCTGATCTGCAGTGGGAGAAGCTCTGTTTGTAAAACTAATTCCAGCCCCTGTGTCAATCAAAGCTAGTTTATCCTGACCCCCTATTCTACTGATAACATTGGGGCGTCCACAAGAGTCCAGTATCAAGGATGTTACAAGCCTTAAACTGTATTCTGGGCCTGTATCTGTTTCATCATCCAGAGGCTCTGGAATTGAGTCCTCTGCTGAGAGAACGGAGGCAGGCTGGGCTATGAAAGCTTGAGACATTTTGATATCTGAACCCAGGAGGTCAGGACATCCCTATGCACTAGCCTTGTGTTTCTCCTGAGCTGCTTGTATGTCCTGTTTTAATTTATCTATTTCTACCTGCAGTATGTGTTTGTCCTGTTCCCATTTAATTTTCTCCTTTTCTAATCCATCTCTCTGTGCTTTGAGCTCCTGAAAGGGAATGTAACCTGAGGAGTTTCTAAAAGTACCTCTGCTTTGTCCTCTCTAAGGTGTCTGTCCTTGGTATCCTTTGTCTGTGTTTTTTGTGTATTGGGAGGATCCCTCAGCTTGCCACTTCCGTGCTTCTGATACTGTTATGACCTGCGAGGGCTGGGTCTTCCAAACAGACCCAATTCTGAGCATTAAAGTATCAAAAGGGATTGCTTTAGGGTCTTCAGAAAATAACAGAAGGTGTTTTGTAATCTCAGGGGATAGCAATTCTAATAAAAATGCCTTATGCGTGCTCTCCCCATAATCTTCTGCATTGGGCCAGGACTCCTGCTCATTAAGAACTGCTTTTAAAATCCAGGCTCTATATGCAAACTCTTCCAGTGTATCATTTGGTAAAGGTGAAATAATTTTAAATACTTGCATTGGGGAACAGTGAAATAGTTTCTCAATGCCCCTTTTAACCAACTGGTATGGGTGAGTGAGAGAGCCAACTTTATAATAGTGTGGCCCCAGAGCCAGATGCATAAGTCTATCAAAGTCCGATTGTTTTCTTCTGTATATCCCTAGACCCCAGTGGATCAGAATATCAGTGGCCCATTTGCACCAGTCATTAACATTAAAAGGCATAGGGCCAGTTTTCTCAACTATCCTTTCCATGTCCCTATCTTTTAAATTGTCCTGTAACATCACTTTAACTGGTGCTCTGAGTTCAGTACTGGGTGCCGGGTCTGAGTCATCTGAATTGTCCTCCTGACACAGGTCCTGGTTATTGCTCTGTTCTGGCTGAGATAAACTATCAGGATTTTCTTCCTCTGATTCAGCTTTATTTTTTCCATTCCTAAGTCCAGCTATGCATACTTCTGTATTCTTTTGTTTCTCAATAGCTTGGATGCATGGCTTATAGGGTGTGTCATAGGCATAGGGGGCTGAGGGAGAAATGGGTGTTGGCCAGGGCGTATATTTCTTTTGTCTTTCAGAGGCCAATTGATCCTTAATGTGCCTCAATTCAAGTTTAAGTGCTTCTAATTGCTCACTAACAGTTATAAAAGAATTTGTGGCTTGTATCACCTGAGCCCTTTGCATAGAAATGCAAATTTGTGCCTCTTCAAGGTCTTTGGTCAATTGTGTACAATGAGAAGTCAGTTCAGTATTGTCCTGTTTCTTGCTAATGAGCCCCCTGCACATGCCTTGGATAAAAAGGCATTTTAATTTATTTGTTTTCTTTTTGAATTCTTGATAATGGTTTAACATTTGTCTTTGAATATTATACCATGATGACTCAGGGAATTCACCTTCAAAGAGACCACCTTTCCTCTTACAGTATGTCAGTACTATTTGTTTCAGTTCTTTAAAATCAAAGGCTTCCATATTTGAGACTGCAGAAAGACTGTAGTTGGTACAGGGGCCTAGCTTATTATGTTTTTATTTGGTTTTATGCGACTATCTCAAATGTGCAACTTTGGAAGGAGGAATGCTCACTTTTATGAAGAAGTGAGACGTAGAATTATAGTTGAAATGGCAGAAATTTTATGGGTGTTCAGTAAAGAGTACTGGCATAAAGACCACGCCTTAAAATTATACCTGAATAAAAAGGTGCTTACCACCTTTTAACAGGGTGGAAGTTCAGGATGAAATTATAGTAAGAAGGGTATTAGGAGATTAACAGAATTGTCAGTTATACCTGACAGGAGACTGAGAAATAAAAGGCAAAGGGACAGGAGGTAATAGTGTTACCAGGAAAGATGTATATTGTATTCATTGAGGGACTGTTTACCGGTGTACCACTTCCAAACTAAAGCTGGACTATCTCTCTGTCTTTTCTTAGCAGCTCAAATACTAGAGAAAAATCTGTGCCTTGTAACAAACCGTAACAAGCCTCTACCTACAAATAAGAAAATTGCAAGCCACTCTATGTAATGTCCCTAGGTGTAGGTAATATTAAAATTCAGGATTATTACAGAGCCTTTTGACAATAAAAATCTCACCTTGTCTAACCCACAAAACAAAGGTATCACTGGAACTTTTCACTAAATCCAACCTGTAACCAAAATTGTCAATTGTACATGGTCACAAGGGCTTTTGATTTTCCTGTCGCACCCTGTCTGAAATTCACTTTAATGTATCAAACAAAATTATTACTTACCCAACTGGAGATCTGCTGTGAAGTCTGAGACGGCCACCATAAATGTAATCTTCTGAAAAATGTAATCTTCTGGGAAATGTAATCTTCCGCCGCTGCTCTCCACTTTTGGCTACGCTCTGTTTGGTCCTGGGTTCATTTCACAGAGACAGTAGCGTAAGCAGCACAAATAAGACAACCAAAACTGGTGTGGCTTGGAAAAAGAGTTTTATATCGAAATAGGCTTATTACATAGGTATAGAACAGAGTTATATAGTGGTTGTTACAGAGTTGCTTCAGTGTGCATCAATGAATCTATGTGTGTGTGTGCATGTGTGAAATGTGAGAGAGAATAGAGTATATGAAAGACTCTATGTGTGTGTGAGAGAGAGATCAGAGAGAGAGAGGGGGGAGGGGTGAAGAGAAGTGATTGTCAGAGCCTCCTGTCCTTCATGTCCGATGAATAGAGAGAGAGGGAGAAAGAGGAAGTATTTCTGTCCTTTATAGTGAGTTTTCTCCAGCACCTCCCTTTGAGGTCTGCTATTCTTTCTAGCACCTCCCTTTGAGGTCTGCTAACACTTGATTTAGCAAGGAGGGGCTGCAGACCAATCTCATCAGGCCTGGAGACTGACATCACCAGGGGGTCAGAGCTAATCTCATCTTGTAAACTACCCTCATTAAGTTTGGAGACTGACATCACCAGAGTAAAAAAACTGCTTGAAATCCAAGGTCTGGGAAAAAGCCATGACACCTATGCTAGGCATAATGTCATGCTGATGTATGCTGACAGTCATGTCAGAACAAGATAGGGATATAAAGTTCCTAGATGAAATAGGAGCAGCTAGTTCAGAAACTTACAAGAGGATGAGCTATTTTAGACCTAGTCCTTAGTGGAACACAGCGTATGGTGTGAGAGGTAATGGTGTTGGCGACACTTGACAATAGTAATCATAACATGATCATATTTGACTCAATAACCGGAGGGAGGGCACTAAATAAAATCTACTATGAAAAAATGAGGAAAATGTTAACCTAAAAGAAGCAGCTGCAAAGGTTAGGAGTATACAACAGGTGTGGATGCTGTTTAAAATTCTGTCTTAGAAGCCCAGATCAGATATATTCCATGATTAAAAAGCAGAAAAAAAGGCCACATACAGCTAGCTTGGTGAAAAGATTAGGTGAAAGATGCTATTATTGCCAAAAGAACACCTTCCAAAAAATGTAAAAAGGATCTGAATGAAGAAAACAGGTAAGAACATAAGCACTTGCAAGTTACATGCAAAGCACAGATAGGGAAGGCAAAAAGAACATTTTAAAAGAAGCTTGCCATAGAGGCAAAAACATAACTTTTTCAGATATATTCAAAACAAGAAGCAAGAAGCCTGTGAAGGGGTCATTTGGACCATTAGATAATCTTGGGGTAAAAGGGGCACTCAGGGAGGACAATGCCATAGCAGAGAGACATAGAGAGGAATCTTAGAAGGGGAGTTCAAGTGTAATCTGGGACATCTAAGCTAGAACATCTGAAAAAAAGGAACCTCCAGGTGCAGATACTATTTCACAAATGTGAACATGTCCAATATAGATGTCTGATATGGGAGTCTACACAGACATCCTCAGAACTCTATTCCAGAACCTGGACATCTAAAATAGCCTAATAGAGTAGTAGGCTAGGAAGAGGGCAGTCAGGGTTCAAATCTTAGTGCTGCTATTGCTGACAGTGTGCTGAGTACTGGGGATGATGGAATGCCTTCTTCTCTACACCCTCTGGATGTTTGTCAAACAAAATGAGCACTGTTTGTGCCTGGAGCAGGTCTAAATTTAGATGTGATGCCAGACATCCATGAGGTTTCCGAGATTAAGTGGCAACATCCAGGCTCCTGGGAACACTAGTACTACTAATCATTTTGTACAGTGCAACAATGCATATGCAGCTCTGTATATATTGATGTAAAACACAGTCCCTGCTCATCAGAGCTTACAATCTAATCAAGACAAAACATGTGTAGCCCAATTCCATCAGGCCGTCTGGATGCCCCTGAGCAGGATGGGCCTATTAGGGCCACTTCTGCATTGCAGGAGCCAGATGTTCCCACAGGTGCAAGAGCGGGCCCTAAAATAGCCTGGCATGCCCCTCCATTCACACGGGGATGTCCTCCCTGCATGCCCTTCTGACTCCCACAGCACCAACCCCCCCCTCCCCCGGTTACCCTGCCGCCCTGATTGCTGCAGTCCCAACTGCTTATTCCACCTCTGAGGTGGAATAAACAGCACATCCACTCCTGACCCACAGGAGATACAGGGTCGTAACCTGTATGTCCTGCCACCTCAGCCCATCCCCAATTTGCCCTCATCATCCCACTCCCCCCCCCCCATTTGCTCTCCCTGTACTGTTGCTCTGGCCGTGCAGGGAGAGTCTGTGGGGGAATACGAGCAGGGAGGCTAGTTGCCTAACTGAATCAAGCCCATAATGAAACTGGGGATAGAGTATGGTAAGACAGACATATAAGAGAGTGAGGAGCATCAGGATCCAAAAGCGGCTTCAAAGAGGTGTGATTTTAGCCTAGATTTGAATAGGGCTAGAGAAGGGATCCAACACACAGACTCAGGTAGTTCGTTCCAGGCATATGGAACAGCAAGTTGGAATGAACGAAGTCTGGAGTTGGCAGTGGTAGAGAAGGGCACAGGGAAAAGAGATCTTCCAGAGGAATGGAGCGCCCAAGGAAGGGTGTAGAGTGAGATAAGAGAGAAGCCACAGAATGAATGCACTTGTAGGTCAGTAGGAGAAGTTTGAATTGGATGCAGAAACTGATAGGGAGCCAGTGAAGTGACTTGAGAAGAGGAGTTACATGAGCATAGCGACACTGGTGGAAGATAAGCTGTGCAGCTGAGTTTGAACAGATTGAAGGGGAGAGAGATGATTCAGAAGGAGAACAGTGAGAGCAGGTAATAGTAGTCAAGATGGGAGGTGACTAGTGAGTGGATAAGGGTCTTAGTAGTGCAAGTAGAGAGGAAGGGACAAATTTTGCTGATGTTATAGAGAAAGAAGCGGCACGTTTTAACCATCTGTTGGATGTGCCCTGAGAAAGAGAGAGTAGAGTCAAAAATGACCCCAAGGTTGCAAGTTCAGGGAATGGGGAGGAATGCAATGTCATCTACAGAAATAGAGAAGGGAGGAAAGGAGAAGGAGGGTTTAGGGGGAAAGATAAGGAGCTCAGTTTTGCCCATGTTCGATTTCAGATGGCGGTGAGACATCCAGGCAGCAATGTCAGATAAGCAGGCAGAGATCTGGGACTTCATTCCTGGAGAAATTTCAGGTGCACAGAAATAGATTTGAGAGTCATCAGCATAAAGATAGTACTGAAAACCATGGGAAGAAATAAGTGCACCAAGGGAATGAGTGTATAGAGAGAAAAGTAGAGGTCACAAGACAGAGCCCTGTGGTACACCAACTGAAAGCAGGATGACAGTAGAGGAGGATCCACCAGAACATACACTAAAAATGCACTAGGAGAGATAAGAAGAAAACCAGGACAGAACAGAGCCACTAAATCCAAGCAAGGTCAGGGTATTGAGGAGAAGGTGGTGATCAACAGTGTCAAAGGCAGCAGAAAGGTCAAGAAGGATGAGAATCAAATAAAGGCCCTTGAATTTGGCGAGGAACAAGTCACTGGAGACTTTGGCAAGAACCATTTCTTTGAAACCTAGAGGACAAAAGTCAGACTGCAGTGGATCCAGAAGAGCTGAAGAGGAAAGAAAGTCAAGAAAGCAGTGGTGAATCACTCGTTCAAGTAGTTTTGAAGCAAAGGGGAGGAGAGACATAGGCTGATAGTGGGAATGGCAGGCAGGGTCTAATGAGAGATTTTTGAAGAGAGGTGTGACCAGAGCATGCTTGAAGGCCACAAGAGCAGTTGCAGTGCAAAGTGATAGGTTAAGGATATGACAGATGGAAGGGATGATGGTGGAAGAGATAGAGCTTAGTAGATGGGCCGGAATGGGATCAAAATAGCAGGTAGTCAATTTGGAGGAGAAGAGAAGATTTGAAGTTTCCTCCTCAGTGATTTCAGAAAAGGAAGGGTGATAGAAGGTGAAGGAAGGATTTGAGACTGAAGAGGGGGAGGGGAAAGGTGACCCTGTGAATAATTCAAGGCTAATCCTTTGAATTTTGTCATGGAAATGTAAGAAAACATAACTTTTTACACAATAACAGACTTCTCAGTAAAGCAGAGTTTAATGACTTTGCTTGCAAGTAAAGGGTGAGATGCTTCAGTAAGCACTCACATCCAACCTCTGTTTCACAGTTATTTTTATAGCAAATTTGGTAATTAATAATTGTCAGGCTACATATTATTTAGCCACGTGATCTCTCTTCCCAGAATGCAGACATACAGTAAAGGTGAATCAGCTTTATACCTCTGCACCTGTGACAGGCTACGTATTATTTAGCCACATGGTCTCTCCTCCCAGAATGCAGACATACACAATTATATTGCAGAATGGTGAATAAATGGAATACAAGCCTTATTTTACATTGTAAAAATAACATCACATTTGTTTATATCAAACCCCTCCCTCTTTCTTTTTAAAGTTTTCTTGTTACTTTTTACATTTACTCCACAGTTCCATAAGAAGCCTCTAACTTAGATAACATTCTTCCTAACTCTTTCTCTTCCATTTTATCGTCCATTATTAACATTGCACCTTTGTGTACTGGAAATGATACTATCATTTGTTTAGTGTTTACTGTTTCTATCAATCTTTGAGTTAACCCTCCTATACACAGTATTATGCAACACCCCACCGGAATTAATACTCCAATTGCAACAAGTACAGAAGTAAATATAGATACTACCACCCCTTTCCATTTCCCAAACCATGACCCCAACCATCCAGTGAGAGAGGTATCCGTACCTGAATTTTCTGCCAATTCCTCTCCCAAGGTAGTTAGTCCTTGCAGGGCTTTAGTGATGCTACCATCAGGGGCTGTGTTATTGGGGATGAACATACATTCCCCCCCCCCCCCAATATCACACACGCCCCCTTTTTCAGCTGCCATTATATTTAAAATCATTTGGTTCTCCCAGGCCATTCTGCTAGTGGCGTCCAATTGTTCTGCGATCCCTTTTATTGCATCCCGGGTATAATTGATAATATATATAATTTATCCAATCTACATTTTTCATTTATCATGATTACCCGTAACAGGGATTTGAATCCAGCTGTAATCTGGTTTCGTGCTTTATACTCATCCGGAACTCCCTGAGGAACTCTTATTGCATCTATATATATCCTGTCATCAAATGAGGCTCCCAAAGTACTCCTCCTTTCCCTTTGTATTTGCCCCTTGTCCTATTCTTTGAACACCAAGGTGAAAGGAGCTGCCAATTGAACTATTGCACATGTTCCCGACCATAGGGTAGGCAATGTTCGTCTCAACATCCGCCCTCCACAGTACCACCACATGTCTGCCCTACGGATTACCAGGTTGGAGTAGTTCTTCTCTTCTCCTTCCATCCCTGTCAGGTTTAGGCTTAGAACGCAGGTATTCAGTTCCCCCACTTCCCTTGTGTAATTCTTCCCTCGCCTGGTGAGACAGGCGGAGTAATTTCCAAACACTGTTGAAAATGTGGGGGGAACTCTTACCTCCTTCAAGTCTGTAGAGGGAAAGAGCAAATTCAACATCTTGCAACTTTCATTTCCCCAAGCCGTTTTTTCCTGATACAGAGATATGAGGCATCTTACTCCATCGGAATCTGTATCCCACCTCAAGGGTAAGGGCACAACCTGTGCAATGGGCCTCCCGGAGGCACATGCGTAGCAATTGCTACAGTTCAGACTTCCTACGGTATATTTAACCCATTCCACCTAGGCGTTCACATCCCCATAACCCGTTTCCACTTCTCAAGTGTTCCTCAAATCTTTAAGCTCCACTATTTTGACTACATTAGGGTCCTTATTAGGTTCAAAATATATGCTGGGGAATGATGTGGGGACCTGAGTCTGATTCTTGAGGGGTATTCTTATCCTCAATCTTCCCAGGGGATCTTCCCCATTAATATCTATTCCTAGTCCATAGGTCCCATTCAGTGAGTCATCCCTTCCAAAGAGGGTGACCACGATGGGATTGCAACTTCCTGGGTTACATTGCTGAATACTATGTTTCTTCATAATTTTTATTTTCTTTTGAACTGGGTGTTTCTTCCCATCTGGGGAGACCCAGCCTCCATCCTCGGTGGTCCACCAAACTTGTGACCATCCGTAACAGGGCATCCCGAACACCAGTGTCTGAGCAGTCTCTGGACACATATACTTATGGCTATTTCCCCACAACTTTTCATAGTATCCCCAGTTACAACTTATCACTTGGCAGACATCAAATTCTAGGCTCACCAATCCCTCTCCCTCTGGTACGGTTACAGTAAATATGTTAGGATACATCCTTCCCCATCGTGTTCGTGTTTGTATTTGTTCATCAGTCCATCCCTTTCCCCGTCCTAGATCCCATGTAATTCCCCTTAACAGAGAAAGTGATCCCCCCAATCATAGCAACATCATCCACTTTTCTTTGTCCATATTATAATTTTTATTAGTCCTTGTTAGCCAACTCCTCTTCTGTTCTTCTGTTTCTTCTTGTTATTTTCAGGTGCAGAGGGTCATTGGTTCCCTGGACCTTCCATTGTGCGTCTGAAGGAGCTTCAACCGGACCTTTAATCGTCCAACCTTTTTCCGCAGTTCTTACAGCAGTCTCAGTACTCAGTAAGACCTGGAATGGGCCTTCCCAATCTGATTGCAATTTAGACTCCTTCCAGGATTTTTTTCAAGACCCACTGTCCTGGTTTGTGACCGTGAACTGCAAACTCCAATGGGGGTGTTTGTGCCAACAATCCTTTATTCCTGAGAACAGATTAAGAAGAGGACAGCCCAAGTATATATTCTTTAAGAAACCTATCTTTAGTTTCAAACTGGGGAGGTTCCTTTAATTGTCCCATATAGGGTAATCTAAATAACATTTCGTAGGGAGACAATTCTAAATCTTTCTGAGGGGCTGCTTGGATTCTTAACAATGATAAGGGCAAACACTTAGTCCAAGGTAATTTTGTTTCTAACATCAATTTGGCTAACTGCTCTGATTCATGCATTCCACTCTCCTTGAGGAGGGTGGATGCAATGGAGTATGGAAACCCCAGGATACTCCCAGAGTTTCCATTATGTTTTGCAATACCTTGGCTGTGAAGTGACTTCTCTGGTCCGAGTCAATGTGACCTATCATCCCATATCTTGGAATGATTTGTTCCAAAACTATTTTTGCTACTCCTATTGCTGTGGCAGCTCTACCATGGGATATGCCTCCACCCATCCCATCAAATGGTTCACTATTACCAAAAGGTACTTCACCCACCCAACCAGGGGCAACTCAATAAAATCAATCTGTATATTTTGGAATGGATGAAGACCAGGGGTCTCTGCCTCCCTGCAATTGTTTCCTAAGGACCATTTTGTTTTCTTACAGGTTATACTCCTCTCACACACTTGCTTGGCTACTGCGTATATTCCCATACACCCCAATGACTCTCTTATTTATTTATTTAACAGGATTTATACACCGCTTTATCATTTCAATCAAAGCAGTTTACATTGAAACTTAAACTTGGTAATGTACATTAAAACATGGACATTGATAATGTGGATTTTTCTGAGGTACTGGAGGGTTAAGTGACTTGCCCAAGGCCACAGGGAGTACTAGTGGGAATTGAACCCTGGTCTCTGGGTTCCCAATCCAGTGTTTATTTATTTTTATTTATTTACAGTCTCTTATATACCGCACTATTCAGCATCAGCGCGGTTCACATGGAACAAAATGCTCAGTACATTTAACACGTATGAGTTTACAGGTAACAGGGTATAAATAACTTGGATAACTGGGGTAACTATTTACAAAACATACTACATGGGATCATATACACAGAAGATACATAGGGAAACCAGCCACTATAGGAATGAATATCACACTTGGTGAGTTGTTGATAACCATTCTTAACCATTAGGCTACTCCTCCACTCTTGATGTAAAATGGCCATAATTTCCCTCATTATTTGTTTGTTTATCATATGCCCGCCATCAGGTAAAACCCATTTTCCCCCTTTCAGTTTCTACTGCCCTTATATCTTCCAGTTTTCATTTTTCCCTTTCAGTAAATAAGAACATAAGAACATAAGACATGCCATACCAAGGTCATAAGAACATAAGACATGTCAGACCAAGGTCCATCAAGCCCAGTATCCTGTTTTCAACAGTGACCAATCTACAGTAGGTCACAAGTACCTAGCCGTTTCCCCAAAAGACACAGGTTCCTCAATGCTTGTATTGGGTCAAGCAGTGATATCCTGGGTCGCTTTTAATAATGGTTTATGGACCTTTAACTTGTCCAAACCCTTTTTTTTTAAGAACAACTGCACTAACAGCTTTTACTACATGCTCCAGTAACAAATTCCAGAGTTTGATTACACGTTGAGTGAGAAAAAAAATATTTACTTTCTCTTATTAGTCTTAAATAGGTTACCCTGTAACTTCATTGCATGTCCCCTAGTCTTTTTATATTCTGATGACGTAAACAATCAATCTGCGTTTACCCGTTCCACTCCATAGGAAGGCAGCTGGGTTTAAACACTGATCTGTGGTCAACACTAGGACATCTTTTTCCATTAATATTGCTTCATATTTCAGGATTCGTGAATCAGTGAGCCACCTCCCATCCCTCTGGGTTAAGATGGGTCTCACTTGATGTGGGGTACTTGCTACCAGGGCCCCTCCGAATGTCAATTTCCTACTCTCATCTACCAATAGGGCTGTTGCCGCTACTGCTTGAACACATTCTGGCCATCCTCTAGAGACTGAATCTAAAATTTTAGATAAATATGCTACTGGTTGTCTCTTCCCTGCCCATTTTTGAGTGAGGACCCTTAAGGCTATTACCCCATTTACAGTAACAAACAAATGAAAAGGTTTGTCCAGTGAGGCCTAGTAGCAGCAATTAAAGTTTGAATTTAAAACACTGAGGAGAGCTTTCTGGTTACATTTCATACCCAGCAGAGAGCTTGTAGTTTAAATTTAATAGTCACTCAGGGCCAAGTAACAGCAAAGTACTTTTAGTTTAAATTTAACACACAGAAGAGAGCTTTCTGGTTAAATTTAGGACCCAGCAGAGAGCTTGTAGTTTAAATTTCATAAGAAGTTAGAGCCTAGCAGCAGCTAAGAGCTATAATTTAAATCAAATCAGAATTTAGCATAGCACAAAAGGCAGAACAGGGTCTGTACTCTTTGAGCAACAAATAAAGTCTTCTAGAGACCTTTACAAAGAGGCCTTCTACCTAGGGGGCAAGAGACCTGTGAAACCTTTTCAATAGGTGTTAACACCAGGTGGCAGATCAAAAGGCCATTTTGAAAGACTCCTCCTATCCAAGCAAGGACTGTTAATTACCCAGGAAGTTGGTCACAGCATTACCTCAGCAGCAGAGGCATAAATAGCTCAACCAGAGCTCTGTGAACCTCTGTCTTGAAGGACTAGAAAGGGGGGACTGTTACTTCTGGAGAGAAATCTGCAACTGTGAGTATATACTTCTGGTAATTTTCTAAAAAGAATTCTTTGTATTAAAGCTACTTAATCTGTGAACCCACTGTTTTTTGTTGCATCAGTTGGGGCCTAGTAGCAGCAATTAAAGTTTGAATTTAAAACACAGAGGAGAGCTTTCTGGTTACATTTCATACCCAGCAGAGAGCTTGTAGTTTAAATTGAATAGTCACTCAGGGCCAAGTAACAGCAAAGTACTTTTAGTTTAAATTTAACACACAGAAGAGAGCTTTCTGGTTAAATTTAGAACCCAGCAGAGAGCTTGTAGTTTATATTTCATAAGAAGTTAGAGCCTAGCAGCAGCTAAGAGCTATAATTTAAATCAAATCAGAATTTAGCTTACCTCAGCAGCACAAGACAGGGCACTGTGTAGCAGCCCTCTTTTAATAAGTGTTATTTCCCTCCCTCCCTCCACACACCCACCCTCCCCTGGGATAATCATAGCTTTATAGGTACTTACACAACTTAAAAGACAGGAGGTGCTTTCAGGTGAAGCTCATTACCCAAATCAGTCATACACTAAGGACCTGAGATTAATTAAGCTTCAGGTGAACAAGGTATATTAAATGTATTAGGTACAGTTTTATTGGTATAAATACCCATAGCAACCCCTATTAAGTAAGAACTTAAAGATCTAGACACAAACTTAAAACTAAGATGCAGACAGCAGTCCAGCAGCGGGATGGGGGCTTTCCAGTCTTTTGCATTGAGTGTCACATGTATGATTTTCTCCCAGTTGGTGAGAGGTCTTACTTGTGCACTAGGTGCAAGGATCTCTTTTCTCTCAGGGAACAAGTCCGTTCTCTAGAGGTTAAAGTAGCAGACTTGGAAAACATAAGACAGACAGAGAGGTACATAGACGAGACCTACAGGGATATAGTCCTGAAGTCCCACCTCCAGTCTGGCAGCACCCCTGTTGCCATGGAGGAGAGAGGTCACATGACAGGAGAGCATCACCCTGGTGTGGCAGGAAGTGATCCTGTAACTAGGACCTGTCCTCCAGGTGATGTAAAACCCTCTCGCACCGAGGACGTTTCTCCAGGGCCATGTCCCCATGAGGGGAGGGTCAGGACAGCTGTTATAGTTGGTGATTCAATCATTAGGAATGTAGATAGCTGGGTGGCTGGTGGACGTGAGGATCGCCTGGTAACATGCCTGCCTGGTGCGAAGGTAGCAGACCTCACGCACCGCCTAGATAGGATCATAGATATTGCTGGGGAGGAGTCTGCTGTCTTGGTACATGTTGGTACCAATGACATAGGAAAATGTGGTAGGGAAGATCTGGAGGCTAAATTTAAGCTTTTAGGTAGGAAGTTGAAATCCAGAACTTCCAGGATAGCATTCTCCGAAATGCTTCCTGTTCCACGTGCAGGACCCAAAAGACAGGCAGAGCTCCGGAGTCTCAATGCGTGGATGAGACAATGGTGCAAGGATGAGGGTTTTGGATTTGTTAGGAACTGGGGAACATTCTGGGGAAAGGGGGGGCTCTTCCGAAGGGATGGGCTTCACCTTAATCAGGATGGGACCAGACTGCTGGCATTAACCTTTAAAAAAGAGAGAAGCTTTTAAACTAGAAAATAGGGGAAAGCCGACAGTCGCCCAAGAGCGGATGGTTCGGAAGAATGTATCCTTGAAGGATACTACCAAAAGCAGAGAGGTTCCACAAAAGAGTAAAGTAGCCCAAATGCCCTCAAGTATGGAGCAGACAGAGCTTAAAGATCCCAATTTACCCATGTCTAACAACAGCCAAATTAACATGAATAAAATACATTCTCTAAAATGCTTGTATGCAAATGCTAGAAGTCTAAAGAATAAGATGGGAGAGTTAGAATATATAGCACTAAATGAAAGGTTAGATATGATTGGAATATCAGAGACATGGTGGAAGGAGGACAACCAGTGGGACACTGTGATACCTGGGTACAAACTATATCGTAATGATAGAGCTGATCAAATTGGTGGAGGGGTTGCGCTCTATGTTAGAGAGGGCATTGACTCAGAAAGGATTAAAGTTTTGCAGGAAACAAAATCTGCTGTAGAATCTATATGGATTGAAATTCCATATAAAAGGGGGAAGGCGATGGCAGTGGGGGTGTACTATCGAGCACCTGGCCAGAATGACCAAATGGATGATGAAATGCTCAAAGAAATCAAGGAAGCTAACAAAAGTTACAGCGCAGTAATAATAATGGGTAATTTCAATTACCCCGGTATCGACTGGATCAGTGTCACGTCAGAACATGCTAGGGAGATAAAGTTCCTAGATGAAATAAATGACTGCTTCTTGGAGCAGCTGGTTCATGAACCGACCAGAGGGGAAGCCATATTAGACCTAGTCCTTAGTGGAACACCAGATCTAGTAAAAGAGATAAGGGTGTTGGGGCCACTTGGCAATAGTGATCATAGCATGATCGCCTTTGATTTAATTAGTGGAGGAGGGATAGTAAGGAAATCCACAGTACTACCTTTTAACTTTCAAAAGGGAGACTATGATAAAATGAGGAAAACAGTTAAGAAAAAACTAAAAGGAGCAGTTGCGAAGGTTAAAGACGTTCATCAAGCTTGGGTGTTGTTGAAAAATACTATCTTGGAAGCCCAGACCAGCTGTATTCCACGCTTTAAGAAAAGTGGAAGGAAGTCCAAAAAACTGCCAGCATGGTTTAAAGGTGAGGTCAGAGAGGCTGTTGTTGCCAAAAAAGCATCTTTCAGGAAATGGAAAAAAGAGCCAAACGACGAAATCTGGAAACAGCACAAGCACTGGCAAGTCAAATGCAAGGCATTGATAAGGCAGGCAAAGAGAGAATTTGAGAAGAAGCTTGCTGCGGAAGCAAAAACGCGAAATAAAGACCTTTTCAAGTACATTCGTAGCAAAAAACCTGTGAGAGAGTCAGTTGGTCCATTAGATGATAAAGGGGTTAAAGGAGCACTAAGAGGTGACAAGGCGATAGCGGAGAGACTGAATGAATTCTTTGCTTCGGTCTTTACTGAGGAAGATGTAGGGATGTTACCCATGACTGAAGTGGTATTTAAAGGTGCGGAAGAATTGAAGGAAATATTGATATATCGGGAAGAATTCTTACAACTATTAGATAAACTGAAGAGTAGCAAATCACCTGGGCAGGATGGTATACATCCAAGGGTGTTGAAAGAACTGAAATATGAGATTGCAGACCTGCTATTAGTAATCTGTGAACTATCATTAAAATCATCTCTAATACATGAAGATTGGAGGATCGCCAATGTAACACCAATTTTTAAAAAGGGTTCCAGGGGTGATCCGGGAAACTACAGACCGGTGAGCCTGACGTCAGTACCGGGAAAAATGGTAGAAACCATCATAAAGAATAAAATTACTCAGCATGTAGATAGTCACAACCTAATGGGAGACAGCCAACATGGCTTTAGACAAGGAAGATCTTGTCTTACTAATCTGTTATGTTTTTTGAAGGAGTGAATAAACAGGTGGACAAAGGTGAGTCGGTTGATATTGTGTATCTGGACTTTCAGAAAGCCTTTGACAAAGTCCCTCATCAGAGACTTTTGGCAAAACTAAAGAGTCATGGGATAGGAAGCAGTGTACTATTGTGGATCAGGAACTGGTTAAAAGATAGAAAGCAGAGGGTAGGGCTAAATGGCCAATTTTCCCAATGGAGAAAGGTGAATAGTGGTGTACCCCAGGGATCTGTGCTGGTTCCGCTGCTTTTTGACATATTCATAAATGACCTGGAAAGTGGAATAACGAGTGAGGTTATCAAATTTGCAGATGACACAAAACTATTTAAAGTTGTTAAAACCCAAGAGGATTGTGAAAAATTGCAAGAGGATCTTGATAAATTGGAAGACTGGGCATCAAAATGGCAGATGAAATTTAATGTGGACAAGTGCAAGGTTATGCACCTAGGGAAGAACAACCCAAACTATGGTTACACGATGCAAGGTTCCACATTAGGAACCACCATCCAGGAAAAAGATTTAGGCGTCATTGTGGATACCATGTTAAAACCCTCGGCCCAGTGTGCAGTGACGGCCAAGAGAGCAAATAGAATGCTAGGTATGATAAGGAAAGGAATGGAAAATAAAACAAAAGATATTATAATGCCTCTATATCGTTCCATGGTGAGACCGCACCTTGAATATTGTGTGCAATTCTGGTCGCCGTATCTTAAAAAGGATATAGAAAAGGTACAGAGAAGAGCCACCAAAATGGTAAAGGGGATGGAAGGATACTCCTAATAAGAAAGGCTAAAAAAGTTAGGGCTGTTTAACCTGGAAAAGAGATGGCTGAGGGGAGATATGATAGAAGTCTATAAATTAATGAACGGAGTGGAACGGGTAAACGTAGATCGATTGTTTACCTTATCAGAATATAGAAAGACTAGGGGACATGCAATGAAGCTACAGGGTAAACTATTTAAGACTAATAAAATAAAATATTTTTTCACTCAACGTGTAATCAAACTCTGGAATTTGTTACCGGAGGATGTAGTAAAGGCTGTTAGTGTAGCTGGGTTTAAAAAAGGTTTGGACAAGTTCCTGGAGGAAAGGTCCATAAACCATTATTAAGAAGTGACCGAAGATATTAATGACCCAGTACAAGCATTGTGGAATTTGTGTCTCTTGGGGAAACTGCTAGGTACATGTGACCTAGATTGGCCACTGTTGGAAACAGAATACTGGGCTTGATGGACCTTGGTCTGACCCAGTATGGCATATCTTATGTTCTTTCTTTCTTTATTTATTTATTTTATTTATTTATTTTATTTAGTGTACACTTATATCCCGCTACTTCCAGCGATCAGCAGCGGTATTCCAACAGAGAAATAGAGTGGCTGTACTGGCCAGAATTTACAATACACAGGATGATTAGTGGAAGAGGTACAGTTCACAGCACACAGTAGACAGTATGATTAGTGGATAAGGTACAGTTCACAGCACACAGGGTTAAGGTTTAGACAAATTGAGAAGGGAGTATTTACAATTAGTATTTACAAAAGCAGTTACATATTTACACAAGCAGTTACATATTCACACATCAGTGAGGCTAGTGGTGGCGAGCTCATTGCTGACATGATTCATACATTTTGCTTTGTGCTTTGCTTTGTGCTTTCTTATGTTCTTATGAGGGTAAGGCCAGAACCGGGGCTTCTTCCAAGCT
The DNA here is from genome assembly GCA_033557465.1 of Ichthyophis bannanicus. Taxonomy (NCBI): domain Eukaryota; kingdom Metazoa; phylum Chordata; class Amphibia; order Gymnophiona; family Ichthyophiidae; genus Ichthyophis; species Ichthyophis bannanicus. The sequence goes on along the minus strand of CM066032.1, from coordinate 876,015,442 downwards.
CCGTTTTAAATCCTTAACCAACTCTTTCTCTTCTTCTTTCCAAATTATAATGTTAGGTTGCTCTTCTATCAGTTTTGAATATAATCCCATAGTCTTTTGGGCATATGAGTCTATCCATAATCTACAATACCCGGTTAGTCCTAGGAACTTCCTTAGTTCCCTCTTTTCCTAGGTAGGGATAAATCTATAATCCCTTTTATTTGTTCTGGACCTATTCTCCTTTTTCCTTCACTAATTAAATGTCCGAGGTATTTTACTTCGCTCTCTACAAATTGTAATTTAGTTTTGGAAACCCGGAACCCTTGTCTTCCCCGAAACTCTAATAGGGCTTTGGTGGCTTCACTTACTTGGGTCTTCTTTTTCCCTGATATTAAAAGATCATTGCAAAAGAGTTACGCCGGATTGTGTAGAAAATTTCTCTAACACCTGTTCCAGCACTTGCCCAAACAAGTTAGGTGGTTCCGTAAACCCTTGGGGTAACACTGTCCACCGGAACTGTTGTTTCTGACCAGTATCGGGGTCTTCCCATTCAAAGGCAAACATGTCTCTACTACTTGGGTCCAGGGGACAGGATCAAAATGCATCCTTCAAATCATATACACTAAACCATTTATGCTCATGGGGTATTTTACTCAGTATTGTGTAGGGGTTTGGTACAACTGAGTGCCTTATCCGTACTATTTGGTTCAGTCTCCTCAGATCCTGTACTAACCTATATGATCCATCTGGTTTTCTTACTGGCAAGATGGGAGTATTAAATGGGGACATGCATGGTTCTAATAGTGCATCTTTTAACAAACGTCTTATAACAAGCTGGAGCCCCTTACGACCTTCCAACGAAATGGGATATTGTTTTTGGCTCACTACTTTGCCTTCCTTGTTCAATTCAACTTTCAATGGCAGATATTCAATCCTCTCCTATTTCCTTTCCTTGCCCAGACTATAGAGTCTATTTGACTCTCTTCTTCTTCGGTGAAGACAGCCATTTCTACAATGATTTGGCTGTCTTTCACCTTTATTTCTAAGTTTAACTGTATAATCATATCCCCTCCTAATAGATTACTCCCTGCTTCTGGGATATACAACAACTGTCTCTCTATCTCCTCATGGTCCATTTTTAACAGGGTGGGCTCAAATATTGAGACCGAAAAATCCTCTCCTTTTACTCCTGAGACTGTAAGCTTCTGATTTGTTAATCTCATTTCCTCTGGTATATAATTTAAGGATGTCTGAGCAGCTCCTGTGTCTACTAAAAATACTTCTTCTATCATATCTCCCCTCAGCTGTCTCTTTTCCAGGTTGAAGAGCCCTAATCTTTTTAGCTTCTCTTCATAGGAGTATCCTTCTATCCCCTTTACCATTTTGGTGGCTCTTCTCTTTACCTTTTCTAATAACGTTATATCCTTTTTAAGATAAGAGGATTTGCTGCCTGACTCCCTATTTCTGGGGTTAAATTGTATATAGGGGTTAAGTCTACCTCTAAGGCAGCTCCCTTAGCAGTCTCATCTGCTAATCTATGTTTCTCTGGCTTCAAAAGAATTCCCTGCTTAATGACCATTTTCATGTACCACTGCTATTCATTTTTGGCAGTAGCAAACACTTGCTGAATTAATCTTTTCACTGCTTACATATAAGTTAAGGATTTGACATAACCACCCTTCGTCTGTGCCAAATATCAGCCAGAAGACTGCAGCTAGCTTTTATGCTTTCTCTTTTCTATGTAACACAGCAATTCTTAAAATCTTAGTTTTATCTTTATCCTGAGTACTCTTATTATCCTTCCAATATTTCAACATCCTCCCTAATTGACTGTCTGGAGGAATGTCCCCGGGGTCCCTGACAGCATCCTTACTCGAGTTTCCCTTAGAATTCCTGACACCCATTGAAACCTGTTTCACCAATGTGCCTTTCACTTTGTCTCTTTCCGGCCGCACTCCTCATGGATGTGTCGGAACCATGGATTGAGAATCCACACTCACTTTGTGTCTAGGACATGTCTCATACACACAATAGTCTGTCTCAAAACCCAACCACCAAGGTAATATTTTACAGTCTTGTTTCTTACCTTGGTGTGTGCACAGAATTACTTGGTTGTCATTTGTCTTTGTCTAATACCCAGTCTGCTTCACTGAGTCTGTATTGATTTTTCCTTCATGGTCTCAGGATTCTACTGTCAGTCCACTGTTGGATCCCTCCATCACTGATAAATGAGGCCGTTGAACTCAATGGGATGTGTCTCCCTGTTCTCAGGGCCAGGGGTCTCCTCCAGCGATGACACAATCCCGGACAAGCCCCCAATCTGTAAGAAAACATAACTTTTTACACAATAACAGATTTCTCAGTAAAGCAGAGCTTAATGACTTTGCTTGCAAGTAAAGGGTGAGATGCTTCAGTAAGCACTCACACCCAACCTCTGTTTCACAGTTATTTTTATAGCAAATTTGGTAATTAATAATTGTCAGGCTACGTATTATTTAGCCACATGGTCTCTCTTCCCAGAATGCAGACATACAGTAAAGGTGAATCAGCTTTGTACCTCTGCACCTGTGACAGACTACGTATTATTTAGCCACGTAGTCTCTCTTCCCAGAATTCAGACATACAAAATTATATTACAGAATGGTGAATGAATGGAATACAAGCCTTATATTACATTGTAAAAATAACATATCACATTTGTTTATATCAGAAATAGCCAAGGTCTGGGCAAAAGGTGAAGGATGATTGGGGAGGAAGGACCTTGAGGAGAGAGTTAAACATAGCAAAGAGATGGCGAGGGTCAGAGGCAAGAGAGTTAGTCAGATGGGCATAGTACTCTTGCATGGCGAGTGCTATGGCTTATTGAAAAGAGGTTAACATGAATTTGAAATGTAGGTAGTCAGCAAGGGGCATGTGATTTAAGCTACAGATGCTCAGCTGAGTGGGCACAGAAATGTAGGAAGAGGATTTTTGAGGACAGTCAGGGTTGAGGTACGGTATGCCTCTCAGGGCAGGCATCCAGAGCAGAGGAGAATATAATGTTATAGGAAGATACTGCCTCATCAACAGATTCAGATGACATAGTGGAGGAAAGAGGTGATAAAATGGCAGTGGAAAGAGCTGAAGGGTTGAGAGTGTGAAGATTCCTAAACATGTTGGTGGAGATCAGGCAAGACTAGGACATGAGGTGGCTAAGGGTGAAGATTAGCTGGTGATGGTCAGAAAGGGGAGAACTGAGGTGGAGACGTTTGAGGGTGAGCAGTTGGAGAAGATGAGATCAAGGCAGTGGCCATACTTGTGAGTAGGAGCAGTAGAGCACAAATGGAGGTTGAATGAGGTGGTTAGGGAAAAGAGCTTTAAGGCATAAGGTTCAGAAAGGCTGTCAAAGTGGATGTTAAAATCCCCAAGAATAAGAGAAGGGGAAGATGCATCCAGAAAGGAGGAGAGCCAGAAGTCAAAGTCTGTGAGAAAGATAGAGCTGGACTTGTTGGGGCATCAATAAATGACAGCTACCCAGAGAGAAACAATGTGGAGATCATATTAGAGATGCTGAGGCCATTACATGCTGAGGGAGGAGTGGTCTAGTGGTTAGGACAAGGTACTTCGGGCTGGGGGTTCAAGTCCCACCTGGGGACAGCAATCTCAGGCCAGAGGGACTGGGATTTCTAGTCCTATAGGCACTCCTTGTGGTCTTGGGCAAGCCATTTAACCCTCCATTGCCCATGTTCCCTGTAAGTATTAACGTATGTGTGTCATATCCCCTTGTGTTAAATGTATCCCCCAATTGACCGCTTTGACCCGGTGAAAAGCGGAATATAAATACAGCTAAATAAATAAATAAATTCCAGCAGCATTTTAGAAAAGGTTTTGATAAAAGTGTAGCCTTTTCTAAGTGCACGTATACATGCTGATACAAGGAACTGGAATATCAATCTTGCATGCCTCCACCACGCCCCCATTCAGACTTGGATGAGCTGGCTTCTAAAATGACTCTGGAGATGTCTCTGCACTTTGGATGTCTCTATGCCCATTTTTGAATGTTCAAAGCATGAATAGGACTTCCAAAATGACCCCCTAAATGAATTGTTTGCTTCAGTCTTTAATGAGGAAGATGTAAAGGAATTATCCATGCCAGAAATGGAATTTAATGGTAACATTTCAGAGGAAATGAAAAAATTCTCTGTGAGCATAGAAAATGGTGTTCACCCCTGAGTTTTGAAAGAACTCAAAAATGGAAATGCAGATATGCTATTAGTAATCTATAACCTTTTATCAAAATTGTCTACAATTCCTAAAGATTGGAGGATGACCGACATAATGATAGTTTTTAAAAAGAGTTCTGGAATGATCCAGGAAACTACAGACCATGCTGATGCATGGAGCCAGAGGAGCAATCTTGCAAATCCAGTTGTTAGAAAAACCAGCGGGGTAAACATAGCCACCATGTATGTGCAAATGATGGATTTTACAATTTATACACAAAAGTAACGACATTTGCACATGTACAGCAGGAATTTTGCTAGCCTACATGTATAAATGCCACCAATTAACAACAGATGCTGCTATTTCTATCTAATTTAAATTTTGAAGGGGAAATAAACAATGGGAGATCAAGGACGATAACCCCTTTAATCCCTCCTGTAAAAGGCTGCTCAAAATGCAACATCATGCCGGCCACCACAGCCCCAATCGGCATCAGTGAAGGTCATGGGAAGGAAAGCCCCTTGCCGCTCCCCAACATCAAGGCCTATCGGGCCTGAAGAGGACATTTAAAACTGAAAGTGCCTTCCAGCACAGGAACATCCTGCCAGCCAGTGCAGCCCCGATTTGCATCAGGGAAAGGAGTGGGAAGGAAAGTCCTTCCCCTCTCCCCACCACCAAGGCCAATCGGGCCTGATGAGGACATTTAAAATTGAAAATGCCTTTCAGCACACCCGTGCCTGGTGGACCCACGCCTGAGTGCCTCGCCAGAGGGCCCTTTGGCATGGTCCTTAGGTAGAGATCATGGAGGAAACCACACCAACATATGCCAGGCAGAAATGCTAACAAATGAACACCCCAAGCAACAACAGAATACCAAAAATGCCTGTCTCCCCCAAAATCCCTTCATAAACAGGTAAAAACTCACAAAGGATCTCCCTGAAAGATCTGCTCCAAGACCCTCCAAAAGAACTCAGTGATCCACAAGGAACAGCCGAGAGAAATCACACTCTCCAACACCGAACCATCACAATAGACCTCTAGCAGTGAGTCACTCCCTCCTTTGTCTACACAATGCAGCATCAACCCCTAACTCCCATCTTGATGATACTAGCTCTTCTCTTCCTCCTACCCCTACACGTGATAACAGCATACAGTAGCACTATCCCAATCCTTTACCACCGAAGACCTCCCACACCAGTCATACTCCAAAAAGCACCACACATTACATCCAAATGTCGATTGCTACAAATCCACACTACCTCCCAATAGAAAACTCAGTCTCAACTGACTAGTCCTCATCCTCCTATCAAATGCTCGCTAATCAGTGCTCGCTGAATTCACAATAAGATTCCTATAATTACGGATTATATACTCCATAGCAACCCTGACCTCCTATGCATCACTGAACCCTGGATCACATCAACAGACAATGTTCTCCTTAACCAGTTGCTACCTCCCAATTATCAGCTCTTCAACGGCTCCAGAACAGGCAGGAGAGGTGGAGATGTCCTAGAAATTGTAAAAGAACATCTAAGGTTCACCATGCTTAACTTGCACTCCTCAGAAACGCTTGACTTACTCACAGTCTCCAATAATGATCTCACAATCTGCTTGACATACAGAATGCCATCCTCAAAACTGCAGACCTATCGGAGCTTCTGGAAGAAGCATGTACTCACACTGCATCCAATAAAAACTCCCTGCTCCTCGGTAACTTAAACCTCACATAAACCTCTACCAAGCAAGCCCTTGCCTTCACCAATGCCTTGGAAGAGCTCCAAGTACACCAAATCATCAGAGTCTACCCACTCTAAAGGAGCAACACTTGACCTTGTGTTTGTACCCACATACTTCTCAGCAATCCAACTCAACATCCATATAGAACCCGTGCCATGGTCAGACCACTCTATGACCTCCTTCATCCTACCACCTGGTTCTCAGATCCCTCCTTTCCCTCAGCCCAGACCTGCAAGCGCTGCTTTAAATCATTCAACAAACAAGCATTCTTGGATGACGTCTCCCCATACCTAGTTTTCTGTAAACCACACTGATTTTAAAGAGTGTGGTATAAAAAAGACATTAAATAAATAAATACTCAAGAACTTGACAACACAATACACTCATGGAACACTGCGATAGCAACAGCTGCTACCTTCATATCACAAACCACCACCCCTGCATGTAAACATACATTTCCACCCTGGTTCTCACACAAACTCAGAGGTACCAGAAGACAACTCAGGTATATTGAAAGGAAATGGAAAAAGACTAAGGATGATAGCATCAAGGATCAATTCATTTCAAAACGTATTGAATACTGCAATCTTACTCTTTCCTGTAAAAAGGAATACTACACTAATATCATAAAGAAATCCCTCAACTGACCTAGGGAGCTATTCTCCATTGTCTCATCCCTCACAGAGTATCCCACGACCACATCCCTCATGAGATCAAACACTCCACTTGTTCCACAGGCCATGGCAGACTACTTATACAACCGAAAATCCTCCTCAATATCCCCTCCCCACCAAACCCTCCCACTGGATAAGCTATCTCACCCACACAATTGGGATACCTTCAGATTGATCTCAATACAAAAGCTCACAGACATCATCAGAAATATCAATACTATCACCTTACTACTGTACCCATGCCCAGTTTCATGGATAAAATCTCTCCGAACTGAATTCACCACTCAAAACAAAACATTGTACACTCCCCTCTCCCAAGGATACCTACCCCCTGCCTTGAAACAAGCTTCAATAAGACCCACCCTGAAGAAACCAATACTGGACCAGTCCTCCCCAAGCTCATATCGTCCCATCGCAAGCATCCCCTTCCTTGCCAAAGTAATAGAAAAAAACAGTGCTACTCCAACTTCAAGATTATGTTGACACATGCACTACTGGACCCCCAGCAACATGGCTTACGCCCCTGGCATGGTGTAGACACTCTCTTCACTGCACTCTTTGTCACTCTCATCATGGGCCTTGACAAGCCCCACCAAGACTTTGCCATGATATTCCTTGACATTACTGCTGCTTTTGATACCATCTCCCACCAAATCCTTCTCGCCAGGCTCAAAGAAATAGGCCTCTGCAACAACATATTAAAACGATTCTCATCATACCTCTCTGGCAGGCAACTTCAGGTAAAAACTGGTTCCAGTAAATCCAACTATCTCAACCTAAACCAAGGCATACCACAAGGATCGCCTTATCTGCACTCCTTTTTAATATCTATATCCAACCCATCTGCAACTTGTTCGGAAATTCAACGTTCACTTTCACTTATATGCTGATGATATTATGTTCTACATGCCCTTTTACACTCTAACTCCAGACTTCTCCAACATCTCAAATTGCTTCTCAGCCACCTCAGACTTCCTCACAAGGCTGAACCTAGTGGTAAACAGTAGCAAAACCAAAGTACTACTGGTTACAAGAAACTCTTCCTTCATTCCACCCAAAAAGCTCACGCTTCAACATACTGAACTCACAGTACAAGACAAAGTCAAATATCTGGGGGTAATCCTTGACAGAGGCCTCAACATACACTTTCACATCGAGATGGCAGCCAATGATGCATACCTTAAAAGGAAATCGCACCACCACCTATGACTCCTACTTAACCACGAGGATTACAGAACAGTATTTCACTCTATCATAACACTACATCTAGACTATGGAAACACTTGTTCCAAGATCTCCCAAAACATGCACTCTATCCATTCTAGCTAGCTCAAAACACTGCTGCCAAAATCCTAACAGGAACCTTGAGACATCAATATGTTACACCCACCCTCAAAGCCTATACTGTCTACCAATAATCCAAAAAACAAAACACAAGGTCATTATGACTAGTCACAAAATTCTGCTCAACTCCTCAACCCCCTGCCTTGACTCACTCATCAGCAAACCACCCGCTATAAGGGCACAAAAATCTTCAAATCAAAACCTACTAGCCATCCCGCCTCTAAAGACAATATGCTGCCAACAAACAATCAACAGAGCATTTTCTTTTTTCACTCCCACAATCTGGAACTCACTCTCAAATCACATAAGATCAACGCAGACTGCACAGGACCTGAAGAAAATATTAAAAATCCACCTCTTTACTGAACATTATGGCCCCAATGATATCACATAACACCTCACAGCTCACTTTGTACCACACCAAATTGTAATATACTATTCCTCTGTTTTGTTAAACCAAGTTGACTTCTTCCTAAGTTTAATGTAACTGCATCTCAATGGAGTTAGCTTATTATTGTTCTCTGTAAACCACTTTGCTAAAGGCAATATAGAAAAACATGTTAAATAAATAAATAAATATAATGATCACTTTTTTAAAAAATCAAAATGTTCCAGGGAGCAAGTGCAAATCCCAATGTGGACGACTGCAATCATTATATATGTATTACATATTTGAAATGAAAAATGCATATGTACTCTAAATCTTTGACCCGTCCAGGATATTAAAAAGCCAAGGGTTAGGAGGCAATGTCCTGTTATGGAATGGGAACTGATTAAAAGATAGAAAACAGAAAATAGGATTAAATGGCCAATTTTTTCACTGAAGGAAGGTAAACAGAATGTTAGGAATTATTAGGAAAGGAATAGAGAATAATCCAAAGAAAATCGTAATGCCTCTGTATTGTTCCATGGTGTAACTGTATCTTGAGTACTGTGTGTAGTTCTGATTGCTGCATCTAAAAAAAGATAGCAGAATTATAAAAGGTAGAGAGAGGAGCAACCAAAATGATACAAGATGAAACGTCTCTCCTATGAGGAAAGACTAATAGGAGTGCTCTTCAGTTTGGAGAAACAATAGCTGCGGGGAGATTTAATGTAGTCTATAAAATCATGAGTGGAATGGGATGTATAAGCCCAATTTGATTGTTTACTCTTTCAAAATGTGCAAAACCTTGAGGACATGCTATAAGGTTCAAAGTAGTAAATTTAAGGCAAATACTGTAAGAGAAAATATTCTTTACACTCCATGCATAGTTAAGCTTTGGAACTTGCTGCTAAAAGATGTGATAAAATATAGTTAGCATGGGGAAGCCACTGCTTTTCCTGTGTGTGTGGGGGGGGGGGGGGGGTTGGGAGGGGGAGGGGATGCCTTATAGCGCTCTACAAATGATAAGTAGTAGCAATAATAGTAAATAGCATGGAATATGGTTATTTTTATGATCCTGCCACGTACATAGGACCTGGATTGGACACTGTTGGAAAGAGAGTACGGATTTCATGGTCTGATCAAATATAGTCATTTGTATGTTCTTACGTCTATGACACTTGCAGTGCTGGAAATATTAGATGCTTTTGAAGCTATATGATGCATTCATCAGGGTCAACAAATAAAAACCTACTTTGGGAAAAAAAAACTTAAAGGAGAAAAATGACTTCAGTATATGAGACAAACATATATTGATAAAATTGTCTGGCAATCTTTCCATCCTCACTGATCCAGAAAAAAATCCTTTAAATTATTTTCAACTTTTAATATTATAATATTTATATATATTATTGATCCAAAATCTTCATGATGGAATATCCCTTTAGAAAAAAACTGTTATTCTTCTATGCATTATGCGAAACAAAACAATTATCTTTATTGCTGTTACATTGTAACCACACACAGTCAATCGCTTATCTAAAGTCGCTGCTCTTACATTGTAGTTGCCCGCAGTCAGTCACTTATCTGAAATAACTGCTGTTAAAAAACCTGCTGCTTCAGGGGTCAATAGGCGAAGTCCACATCCCCATGAATAAACAGAGCTCCGGCTCTTAGAAAGTAAATCCAACTTCTTTGACAATATTATCCACATATGCTTGGCTCTGAGGTCCTTTTTCTCCTTTATTTAAGCTTTTTTCCCCCAAGTAGTGTTTTAGTTTGTTGGTTATATTACCTTTGGAGTACCCTTTTGTTGTAGGATACATTCATCAGGGTGCCAGCTCATCAGGAAAAAACTCATCTTGGCATTTAGGTGCAAATGATGTTTTAAAATCTGCTCTGGCCTTTAGAAATACAGCCCTCCTCTGCTATTCAGAATATTTACACATTTACTAGTTTACAAATTTCACAACTGCCTTTCTAGGAACACAATTTACAAGTGCTCTGCTCCCCTGTTATCTTGCACGTCTTTTCCTCTGGTTCTGGAAAAGGGAGTGCAATTGTACTCTTGAGGATTAGAAGCACTTCTGCTCGTCTTGTGTACAGGATACCTCATAAGTGACATTCTATTCTGCCTCTAATGATGATTCACTGATGGTATCTCACATAGCTTGCTCATAGTGAAATATCTAACAAATACAATTCAGGGGAAGCAACCTAGAGTGCATTAGACCTCTAAGTAAATATAAATTCAGTGATGCATAGTTTTGTATCACTGTTAAGAAGGCATCTCTACACAAACAACAATGGGTATGCAAGTATTTATGTTTTTGACAATAGTATAAATTGTAGATGCACTTGAGATGAAGATTTGTGGTTTATGAGTTATTACATTGCTTTTCTAGTTGAAGTCAAGCCTGCCCTACATTGCTTCTGTTGTGCTGGTCCTGTTTCTCATCAGATTTTTAGGAGCCAAGATTCTCATGTGGGCCAGGTTAAGGCTGTTTTCATCATGGTCTCAATTCATACTAGTTACTTTTGATGAATAAAGTTAGAAACCTGAATAGCACCTGCCATAAAAGCAAACATCCAGGAGATATTAGTCAAAAAGCAAAAATATTTGTCATTTTCCCAAAAATATATTTGGAGCATCCATCAGGATAAACTACTTTAGACATACCTACATATTTTCATACATCCTGCGGAGCTGCGGTAAATAAATAAATTAATACATGGAGGTAGGGCTGCAGCAGAGAGCAGTGCCAGAGGTAAATTAATAAATAAAACTCCCACGCCCACAAACATGTTTGGCAGCCACAGGGAAGCTGGAGAGAGTGAGGCTAGGTCTGCAAGAAAGCCACGGGTACACGATCAGTACTGTGGATCGTGATTGGCGCTTTTATGAGCCATGCTGGGGTGAAGAAGAGAGAGTTCCAATGCTGTCTGTCAGCTCCAGGACCGTTTCTGTTGGTCCAGAGTTGGCAGACAGTATTGGGAGTTCTCCAGGCAAGGATAGGGGCTTGGGCAGGCAGAGGGAGCACTGCTAGGCCGGTTTAGGCCTAGCTAGTGAGTGGGTGGAGAGGCTTCTTTGGTGAGTCAGCAATGGGGGGTGGTTTAAGGACATTCGGGGCTGCACCAGGGGCAACTAGAGGGGAAGGGCTCAACTGAGAGTTAATGTGGGCAGTGCTGGGGGAGCCAGAAAAATTACTTCTAAATGTATTCAAAATCTACATTTTTGCCATGATTCACAGGTGGGGACAGATTTGGGGGGTGACTTCCTGCAGCTCGGGTGGGCTCCAGAGCATCAGTTTTGAATAAAAACAGCTGGATTTAGTTGGGAAGGCTCAGGAGAGCCTAAATAAATGATAAAAATTAAAGTTTTAATTCCTGGGGTTACCCGGATATAGAGGCACGAGGCAGCAAGTGATTAGGCAGAGCAGGGATCTCTCTGAGGAGTTCTGCTGAAGCTTGTTACAGGCAGGAAGGCAGGCTTTTTATGACGCAGTTTTGTATATCTTATTTATTATTCAGTAAAACTTAAAGTGATAGTACTGAAAATCCTATAAAATTGTGATTAGGGTTGTTATGGAGGGATTTTCATTATTTTGCAGAAAAAGGTGTGTTTTTGAAGGGTACTTATGGAAGTGAGTTGAAGAATACTCTTCTGAGTGTCTGGGAATGATGGTGTGTGTGTTCGAGTTGAGAAGAAAGTGTGAGGTGTGCTCAGGGCCGACCCTAGGCAGAAACCCTGGCACGCTTCTCTGCCAAGCCACATTGGTGCGGAAGGGGATCAGAAGTGGCAGGCCATGTGTGCTAAAGGACATGGCCTGCCACAGGGAAGAAAATGGTAGCAAAAAGCCACTGCCTTCTGAAATACTACTATGGAATTGGCGGTAGCTGGGGGGGGGGGGGGGGGGGAGGGCGGCACTTCCGGTGGTGTGTGCTGCCGCCTATCTGAGCCAACCACCCTAGGTGGCCACCTAGCTTGCCTAGTGGATGGGCTGGCCTTGGGTGTGCTTGATGTAGTAATGAAAAAGGGGTTAGTTGTAGGATATTTGGGTCATACAGAATATTGAAGTCTCTGGAAAAGCTGAAGTTCTCTCTTTAACTTGTGAGAGAAGAGAGCTTGAATAAGTGACTGCTTAGGAGAAAATCTTCTATGAGAGATTTGATTTACACACCTTTGAAGTACCTTCATTAGTTGATATTCTGGGATTAATTAGGCTGTTAAATATTTAATTGATGAAAGCCAGAAAACTAATTTAAGAAAGGTTTATCTGGTCAGGGAAACTTGACTGTTGTTTTAGCTGTTGAAAGAAGCCATTTGGACTTAAACTCATTGGGAGTGAAGAACTTTAAGAGGTTTTACCAGTGTTAAACTGGTTTCATCTGAAGTTTTGATATATATTGTGAGAAAATAGTTAAAAGTGTCTCAAACAGCTTTAGGAGATAAAGCTGTTGCTTGAAGAGAGAAAAGCTGAGGAGCTGCATGCACTATGACTGAGTATTGTCTGCATAATTTTCCAGAATTGCTACATTTTGAGAAGAATCTCTAGTTTTAAAAGTCTGTTTGGAGACTTGAGCCTTCTTTAAGAGAGAAAAAAATGTGATCCTGTTGCTGTTTGTACAGCTTATCAGAAGTTCAGCTACAATTTTTGGGGAAAGCCAGTTCTGATTAAAGGCACTGCTTTTAAAAGCAGACCTATTTTTTCTTTTTTGATAGCCTGAAGAAACAAACAGAAGCATAATTCTTATGAAGAGTGCCAAAGCTTGTATGATGTTTGTGTGAGTGTGAGAGAGTGGGGGGGGGGGGATAAAGGGGTGGGGGGGTGTTAGCTAAGGACTATTATCTTTTTGTTGAAGGGTAGCTAAAGTGAATATCTGGAAAAGGTGAAAAGGCTTTAATTGTTCAGCCACTGTCTTGTCACCTGTGATAATAAGAAGGGAAAAGGTTTTGTTTTATTGGCTTATTAAGTTCAGGGAGTAGGAACTTGAATAACAAGCTGAAGAATCATCTGAAGAAGAGCCAACTGAGTGACAAGAGGAACTGATTGAGAGAACTAGAACCAGAACCAAACCAGAACCAGTGGTGATATGGGCCCTACCACGAAGAAAGACTTTTTGGGCTGAAAGATAAGTATACATTTTTTGAGTACACTCATTTTTAATAATTTTTATTTGAGCTCAAATACTTTTAGTTTTTTTATTGAAGCATTTGGAACCTGGATATACCTACCCGTGTATGTTCCACAAAAGAGAGAAATAATACATTTAGAGAACTCAAAGAGGCCAAAGGAATTGTTACAGCATTTTTATAGATTGAAAAGATAATACTTACCTGATTGTAGATGATAATTGCACCTGAAAAGAAAAGAATAACACAGCTTCTTTAATTTTGTTCTCAAAGCTCAAATTTATTGCATTAGCAAATAACTAATTGCATAAGAGAATAAACTTATTTGATATACTGTTGACTTGATGTAATCTGAAAGACAAGAAAATGAATTTAGTTAGGTTTATTTATTTATTTTTTATTTTATTTTATTTTATATTTATGAAATTTTACATACATCAAGAAAGTTTACATAACTATTCTTGCAGAAACAGAGCAAACATAATAGAAAAAAAAATACTCAAGACATACCAGAGTATACATTCAAAGTAATAATCATAAGCATTGCCAAACGGCACTATATGCCAGCTCTCCCTAGCCCACTATAAGGGGTAGAATACCAACTCACAATCCTTAAACACAACACATAAGAAAAAGGCAAACAGTCATCCTCCGGAATGAAGAAGGCCGAGGGCTTCGTACCTTGCTGGCCGGTGGGTAACCGGGCCGGAGGTGCGGGGCATCCCGTCGGGCCACGGGGGCCGGAAGCACGCCGCGAGGCCAGGTGGCATTGTTTAAATTGATTGGCTCCCATGGCCGAATGGCGGCGGCGGGAGCCAATCGGAATATGGCAGGGGGAGGGGGAGGAGGCTGAGGAGGAGGACCTGCCGGAGCGGGCATTCTAGCACGCGGTGGCAGGAGGCAGCAGACGTGTTTGGTTTTCACTGTATATTGCTGCTGTTATTTTTGGTTGTTTCTTTGTGTTTCAGGCTTGTTCCTTGCTGGTGTTTGCGGTCCATAACAGCCGGACATTGCTGGTTTGGGTGCAGAGCGCTGCTGGGGGCAGCGAGGTGTTCGGGGCTGCTTGCAGTGCCAGTCTGAGCACGTGAGTTGGTGATCAGTGCGGGTGAGTCTGCAGGATGCCTGCGCATGCTGGCGAGAGGGGGGGAGGAAGGGGGGAAAAGGGAAAGGGGGGTCCAGGTGGTCTGGTAGTACCCCAAGGGGGGGAGGGGGGCGTAAGTGGGGAGGGGAGGGAATGAAGGGGTTTTGGCAGGCCCTTCTGGGAGCTCTGTTGGGGGGGCCCCAGGGTCAGAGGGGGGTCAGAGTCAGGCCCCCTCAAGGGGTAGAGGACCAGTGCGCCCTATGGAACCCATAGGTGTGGGGCAAAGGGGGGTTGCTGATGGGACCCCGGAGGGTGCGCGAGTAGCCCTGGTGGGGGTGTCCCTGTCAGATGCTATGGCTTCGAGAGCAGGGTGGAGGCTAGGTTCTTGGTGGGGATGGGGGGGTGATGTTGGTGGGGCCGTGGGGGGGGCGCAGTTCCCTCCTGCAGGGCAGTCTAATATGGGGGGGGGGCTCGTGGGATGGTTGGGCCAGGGGGTTATCTTCGGCCGGTGGGTCTCTGGCCTGGGACTATTGGAGAGGCGGGGGGCAAGGCACATCTAGGGCTGATTGGCTGGGTGCCTGGCTACCCTATTGCCCGGGGGCTTCCCTCCCCTCCCCTGTTTTTCCTTATGTTCCTTCGCATGCCCTGGCGGCGTGGCACTTACCGGGGGATTTTCCTGCGGGAAGTCCAAGAGGAGCATTGGACGGATCGGCGGGGGCAGCTACAGGGATGGCGGCGGAAGTCAAGCGGGTGGAAGGCTTATGCTGCGGTCAAGAGCCGGTGGTTACTACTGAGCAGACGGCGGGTGCCCCTGGAGCCAGCGATGCGGCAGGGCGCACAGGTGAGTTATTGGTAGAAGGTGATAAGGGAGTGATACCGATTGGGGGGGCAGGTGTAGGCAGGTCAGGTAAGGCACGGCAGAAGCGGAAGCATACTTGTCGGAGGCATCGTAGGGATGATTCCTCGTCCTCATCTTCCAGTGAGTCCTCGACGACATCGTCGGGTGGGGAGTCAGGGGAGCGGGTTTCAGTTCCCATGGCCCCGGGGGCGGAGGGGTGTGGGGCAGTACCGACGTTGGCTTCCTTTTCAGAGTTGTGGGAGGGGGTTCCGCGGGCATTGCGCAGGAGAATTCGGAAGAGGAAATATATTGATATCTTCAGGTTGTTGGAGGGGAGGCGGCGGTAGGGCGAGAGTCATAAGAAGAGGAAGGAAGATGAAAAGGCAGGGAGAATTAAGCGGGTGGCTCGTAACGTGGTTAATTGGACTAGGGCTTTTCTGCGGTTGGCCAGCGTGTGGGGTCATCAGTATCCGGAGCAGTACGGGATGTTGCATGCGTATGAAGGCTAGCGGGTCCATTTTCCTGCTGGCCTTTTGCGAATTTAGTGGTGTCCACCCTCGGTGTTGTTCCAAAAAAGGAGCCGGGGAAGTATAGGTTGATTCACAACCTGTCATTCCCGGTAGGATCGTCGGTCAACGATATGATTCCGAAGCGATGGTGTTCCATGCGTTACTCATCTTTCGACGCTGCGGTCGATTTGTTGCGTCGCTGCGGGGCGTGGAGCTTAATAGCTAAAGTGGACATCGAGTTGGCTTTTTGATTGTTGCCGGTGCACCCGTCGGCTTTCCCGTTGTTGGGGTTTTATTTTGAGGGGGCTGGTACTTTGACAAATGTATGCCAATGGGTTGCTCGATTTCCTGTGCGTACTTCGAGATGTTCAGCACTTTTTTACACTGGGCATTGATTCGGAAGGTCAGTTGTGCGAATGTTGTGCACTATTTAGATTATTTTTTGTTCGTGGTTGGGGCGTGGACCCTTCAGTGTCGGGAGTTATTGGAGGGTTTTGTGACTTTGGCTTGGGAGTTGGGGGTGCCGTTGGTGGAGGGGAAGACAGAGGGTCCGGGTACGTGCATTACCTTTTTATGCATTCAGCTGGATACAGTGGCAATGGTGGCGCGTTTGCCAGAGGTAAAGATTGTATGTTTGCGGGTGCTGATTGCCAATGCGCTCGGAGCACGTAAGGTCACATTAAAACAGTTGCAGGCCTTAATTGGCTCACTGAATTTTGCTTGTAGGGTTATACCGATGGGTAGGGTGTTCCTGCAGCGTTTGGCCGCGGCTACGGCAGGTGTGACGAAGTCTTATCACCGGATCAGGTTAACTCGCAGTATTCGGGCGGACGTAGGAGTGTGGAACGTGTTTTTGCAGGAATTTAACGGAAATTTAATTTAGCGTGGTGAATAATTACATGCTGTGTAGTCCGCAGGTGGCGGCGTTGATGAGGGCGGTAGTTTTGGCTTGCTTGCGGCTGAATGTCTTGGTTAGGGCTCGCCATATTCCGGGTAGCACTAACAGTATTGCGGATGCTATTTCTCGTTTTAAGTGGGAGCAGATCCAGATTTTGGCGCCAGCAGCGGACGCTGAAGGTGCGCAGGTCCCGGAGGGCTTATGGCAGCTTGGCCGGTGGAGATGCTAGCGTTGCTGCAGAGTTCGGTGGCGCCGGGGACTTGGAGGAGATATCAACGCGGCAGTGATGACGTGGTCAGGTTTATGGTGACTCGGGGGTAGTGGGAGGGCCAGGTTCCCGACCGCTTAGTGGCTGAATACGTGGTCGCGGCAAAGGCCAACGGGGTGTCAAAAGCGACTGTGCGGGCGCATTTGGCGGGGTTTTCTGTTTTTTGCGCAGGCAGTTGGTTGGGGTGGCCTGGGCGGGGGGGGGGTTCCTGACACGGTGGTTATTGCAGGGGTGGGAGCGCTCTCAGCTGACTCGTTGGGATACGCGTCGGCCAATTAGGCATGAGTTGTTGGCGTGAATTTCGGGGGCATTGCCGGGGGTGGCGTCCTCGGATTATGTTTGGCATTTTTTGGGGCCTTCCGAGTCGGGGAGCTGGTGGCGGATTCACGCCGGGTTGCGTGCGGTTTGGGTCGGTGGCATGTGCATGTGGGCGAGGGGGAGATAAGTATATTGCTGGTGCGGTCCAAAACGGACCAGCGGGGGCAGGCGCAGTGGGTGACTTTGCGTGCTATAGGGAATTCCTTGACTTGTCTGGTGGCATCGATCAAGGAATATCTGAAAGTACGTTCCGTGGGGGAGGGGAATTTTTTCTTGCATGAGGATTCTCACCCGCTGACTCGTTTTCAGTTTGCGGAGGTTTTGCGGTTGGTGCTGGAAAGGATAGGGGTGGAACCGGCGGGGTTTGCCCCGCATTCTTTCCGGATCGGGGCTGCTACCAGTGCTGCGGTAGAGGGATTGCCACAGAGCGAGATTCAGCGGATTGGTCGCTGGCATTCGCAAGCCTTTCAGGGTTATGTGCATCTGTGAAGCGGCTGACAGGGGGTTGTTGGGGGTGGTGCTAACTGTTGTTTTGTGTTCCAGGTGAGGAACGGTGTCCTGGGACCTGCTGGTTGGTGGGCCACTTCTTTGTGCATTGGGCGGAGCGGAGAGCTGTGGTTCGGCCAATTGGGCTCAATCTTGGGATGGACCCAGCGGAGCTGGAGGTCTTATGGCTGGGCGTGAGAGGGCTGGGTTGGATGCAGCTCCTGCCTTTGCTGCGACACCATGGACTTGTGGGGGAGTGGCCGAAGTTGCTGCTGATTCATCTGGGGGGGCAACGATTTAGGATCATGGACTTGTAAGCAGCTGATCCAAGCGGCAAAGCATGATCTGAGTCAAGTGTTGCTAATGTATCTGGATGTCCAGTTATTATGGTCGGATATCATTCCACGGTTAGCCTGTTGGGAGCAGCGACGGTGGTCGCGAGGGCTAACTAAGATTAATCGCCAGATTGGGCGTTGGGTGGGGGAGCATGGGGGTCTCCAGATACAGCATCCCTGGGTTGAAGTTTCTTGCGCAGGTTTATACCGGCAGGACAGGGTGCATTTATCCCCTGTTGGGTTGGATTTGCTCCTTAATGATAGGCAGGAGGCCGTGGAAGTGATGGTCAGCGGGAGGTGCATCGGTCGCAGCTTGGGGGGGGGGGCGGTTCAGGGACTAGGAAGTGCCTGAACCGGTGGCGGGATCCCGGAGGTTTCCGGGGTCCAGAGCCATAGGTATTGGTTGGGTGGGGTGGGGTACCCCTGACCCGGATGACCCCGGTGAGGCTTTTGCTAGTAATATGGCGAAGCCGGAGTAAGGGGTGGCAGGATGAGCAGTAGCCTCGCCGCGGTGGCAACAGTGATGACCTCACTTTGCTACTCACATGGCTGGTGAGTTATCGCTGTTGAGTTGGAGGTGGAAAATGTTGGTTTGGAATTTTTGTGAAGCTTGTTAAGTTAATAAAGCTGCGACCGGTGTTATGCCAATGATGGAGTACTGTGTGTTATTATGGGGAGTTGGGGGGGTGAAGGGGGTGTGGGGAGATGCACCGCATCTGCTGTGCCGTGGTTATGAAGAAGGCCGCAGGACTTCATACCTGGCCGGCCGGTGGGTAACTGGGCCGGCGGCACGGGGCATCCCGTCGGGTCGCGGGGGCCGGAAGCACGCTGCGAGGCCAGGTGGCGTTGTTTAAATTGATTGGCTCCCGCGGCTGAATGGCGGCGGCGGCAGCCAATCGGAATATGGCAGGGGGAGGGGGGAAGGAGGCTGAGGAGGAGGACCTGCCGGAGCAGGCATTCTAGCACGTGGTGGCAGGAGGCAGCAGACATCCCTCCCTCCCGCCCATTCTGGGATTTTGGGGCTGGGGTTGGAGTTGTTGCAGCTGGAGGGGGTGGCGGGTTCCCGGAGGTTTCTGGGGTCCGGAGCCATAGGTATTGGTTGGGCGGGGGTGGGGAACCCCCGACCCGGATGACCCCGGTGAGGCTTTTGCTAGTAATATGGCGAAGCCAGAGTAAGGGGTGGCAGGATGAGCAGTAGCCTCGCTGTGGTGGCAACAGCGATGACCTCACTTTGCTACTCACATGGCTGGTGAGTTATCGCTGTTGAGTTGGAGGCGGAAAATGTTGGTTTGGAATTTTTGTGGTTTGTTAAGTTAATAAAGCTGCGACCAGTGTTATGC
The DNA here is from genome assembly GCA_033557465.1 of Ichthyophis bannanicus. NCBI lineage: Eukaryota > Metazoa > Chordata > Amphibia > Gymnophiona > Ichthyophiidae > Ichthyophis > Ichthyophis bannanicus. The sequence goes on along the minus strand of CM066032.1, from coordinate 875,995,934 downwards.
CAACGATGGAGTACTGTGTGTTATTATGGGGAGTTGGGGGGGGGGGGTGAAGGGGGTGTGGGGAGGTGCACCGCGTCCGCCGTGCCGCGGTTACCACTAGCTGAGCCTAGGGAGGGTCAATAGAAGATTCAAGCCGTCTAGCATTTATGAAAGCCAGCAATTGGGAGGGCTCGTAAAATATATAAGAAACTGACTGGTATTTCACCAAACACTTATGTTTAAGAAAAAAGAGCCCTCCGAATTGTAAAAACCCAGAACAGAGCAGAAGAAACTCTCTGCGCCACTTCAGGGTATCTCTTGCCAAATCAGGATACATTCGTACAGATAGACCTCGGAATAAAAGTTTCCGCTTCTGAAAAAACAATTTTAACAACCATTCCTTATCTGATAACAGAGCAAAAGTTATTAATAATGTGGCGGGAACCTGAGACTCAATCCCCGAATTTCCTAAAAAATCAGTGACATTCAAAATAGCTTCCTGAGTATGGTTACTCCCGAGCTCACCCTGAACCGGAGCAAGTTTCGTTTTAAGTAGATAATACATTTTTACCAGGGGAGGAACCAAATCAGAAGATACCCCTAAAATCTCCACTAAGTATCTTTGAAATATATCTCTGGCTGAAATTAAAGGCACCTTGGGGAAATTAATAATTCTCAAGTTATTAGCTCGCGAAGCGTTATCTAGGAGCTCCAACTTAACTTGTAATGACAGAAAGTTCTTTCTATACTTGTCCGAGTGTTCCTCAAGACTCACAACCTTGTTGCGTGTATCTTCGCACTCAGAATTTAGTTAGGTTTATTTAATATTAACTGTGTTCAAATTGCTGCTACTTAAACATTTTTATTTTTGTATTAAAAAAAATTAACTAGTAATATCTAATTAAGCAGGATCCTGATTTTAAATACATATATTTATGCTAGCTAATAAAATATTCAATTCCAATATTTCAGAAGGACTCCGGATCCTTATTTAAATAATTATATTGTAAAACATTTGTGTCATCTCACCTGAATACATAGTAGTAACTTCTCAGGCTTTTCCATTCTTAAAGTATCCTGAATTTAGTTTTCTTTCATTGCTTCAGTGAACTTATTCATTAATCAATAGTTTTGTACACTCATAAATTAACCACAGGTAGTCGTTTTAATCTTCAAGTCTCTACTGCTTTAGTTTGAGCTACAGATAAGCTAAATTAGTTGCTACAGAAGGTCTCAGACTTATAAACAATGATCCTCCAACGAGAGCTCACACTTTTGTTCATGCGATGTGAAAGGATTTAATTCCAAATGGAAGCATTCCATTTCATACCCCAATCTTCACTCGGCAATTCGTCCCATCCCCCATGGCACAGATATACCAGTACCCAAGCCGCCTGCTACCTTGGAAGAGATACATAGCTCCGATGAAGGTGAAGTCATACCTGAACCAGATGACGAATCAAGTTCTGACTTTGAAGATGATACAAGACCAAAATTGTTTTCTCAGGAGGAGATGAATGATTTGGTAAGAGACTTGAATCTTCCCAAAGATGCCGCTGAGTTACTCGGATCAAGGCTGAAAAGCAGAAATTTATTGTTGCCAGGAGTGTCATCTTCATGGTTCAGACATCATGAAAAGGAGTTCGTTCCTTGCTTCGCCCAGGAAGACAAGTTTTTATTGTATTGCATCGATGTCGAAGGTCTGATGGGTCAATTTAAAATCCAATATGATTCAGAGCAATGGCGTCTTTTTATAGATTCTTCAAAAAGAAGTCTCAAAGCAGTTTTACTCCACAACGGTTTTTACGCTTCCATACCTGTAGGTCATTCCGTATATTTGAAGGAAACCTATGAGAACTTGGAATTGGTTCTTCGTAAACTTAAATATGAAGACCATGGTTGGCAAGTATGTGGGGACTTGAAGGTCTTGTGTATGCTGCTCGGGCAACCGACAAAATCACTGGACCAAGAAGAGTTGGCAGCCGAGGGTGAAAAATATGTCCTCTGAGAAACTTTGGTACCTTCCCATAAAGTTCTTCTACCACCCCTCCACATAAAATTGGGATTGATGAAGCAATTCGTAAAATCACTTCCAAGAGATGGAGAATGCTTCAAATACTTGGTCACCAAGTTTCCAGGCCTGTCGGAGGCAAAATTGAAGGAAGGTGTGTTCGTCGGACCAGACATTAGAAGGCTTATAGTTGATCAAGAGTTTGTCAATACCATGACGGATCCTCAAAAAGAAGGGTGGATTGCATTTAAAGAAGTCGTACAGAAATTTTAAGGCAATAACAAAGATCCTCACTACAAAAAGATCGTCGGACGAATGCTGAAAGCATTTCAAGCTTTAGGTTGCCTGATGAGTTTGAAAGTGCATTTCCTCCAGTCCCACCTTGACTGCTTTCCTGAAAATTTGGGAGCTGTGAGTGAGGAACAAGGTGAATGATTCCACCAAGACATTAAAGAGATGGAAAGGAGATACCATGGAAAATGGAGCATTACAATGATGGCAGACTACTGTTTGATGCTTCAGAGAGACATTCCAGATGCTACTCACAAGCGTAAATGCACCAAGAGGAGCCTCACAAGGAAGAAGAATCAAGTTTAGTGTGTGTAGGTGAGCTCATTTCAGTTCAAAAAAGGATTTTCATGAAAATATCGTAATAAAACTTTAATTTTATAAGTCTATTTCCATTTAATTTGAGGTATTGCCTTATTTAACATAGTTACCTAAATTGTCAGGAAACATGATGTCCTATGACAAAATGGAGGTCATTTTCGGATTCAGCGCACCAAAAAACATAAAGATTACGTGGAATAACCAAAACAGCTCTCGAAAACTTTTTTTTGCAGACCTGTGTAATCAGCCATTGATCCAAAGTCTTACCCATCCCACCCATCGTAATTTTGTCAATGCAAAAACACTTTAAATCCTCAAATTTATGCTGATGCAAAAGGTAATGTTGTACGATGGGAGCCTCCAAAATCTTATGCTTTAACCGGCTCTTATGTTCACTCATTCAGGTTTTAAAAGCCCGACTAGTCTTTTCCACATAAACTAAATCGAATGGACAACGGATCAAATAAACTATATAGGTGGAATCACATGTAGTCCGGTGCCGTAGAGTGTAAAGTTTACCATGATATTGAAAATCGTTTACTTCATCCGTAATAGAACAAATACCGCAGCTGCCACATATTTTATGTCCTGGTTGCTCTGTGGGAATCAATGTTTTATGTGTCGGATTGTTTAATATCACTGGACTCAAATATTCTTTTAAATTTTTACTTCGCTGCCATACGCATCTAATCTTTTTATGTTCCAACCCAGGGACGTTTCCCAATATGTTGACATGTTTACGTAAAATATTCTGGATGGATTTACTAAGAGGGGAATATCTAGTAATCAAATTAATATTGGCATCATTCACATTGTTTCGTGGTTTAACTTCATGTTGTAACAACAGCTCCCGGTTGTTATTGAGAGCTCTCTGATATGCTTTTTTCACTATCTGTGTTGGATATCCACGTTCCTTAAAATTCCTCACCAAGTTTTGGGATGCCACTTTAAATTCATATACGTCAGAATAATTTCTTCTATTTCTAAGGAACTGCGAAAATGGTAAACCTGTTTTTAGGCGGGCCGGATGAGCACTGTTGAAATGTAAAAAGGTGTTCCAATCAGTCTGTTTATGATGAATCATGGTTGCCCAACACCCACGTTGTTTTGTTATTTTTACATCTAAATATATAATTTCCTTCTTATCATAAACATGAGTAAATTTGATGTTCTGGTCACAGCCGTCTAACCATCCGAAAAAATCTTCAAGTAGCGTAGGGGAGCCATTCCATATCATGAACACATCGTCTATGTAACGGCAACACACTTTAATGTGGGCCGCGTAAGGACTGGAGTTCAACCATCGTTCCTCAAATCTTGCCATATACAAATTAGCGATAGAAGGGGCACAAGTGGCCCCCATGGCTACTCCCGAAACTTGGTGATACAGTACCCCATCAAAAACAAAATAATTGAAAAAAATTGCCAGACGTGCCAACTGTAAAATAAATTCTAACTGGCCCTCTACAAGATCACCCCTATGTTTCAAATAATGTCCTACCATGTCGAGAGCTGCCTTCTGTGGGATACTAGTATTTAGGGAAGTGACATCTAATGTCACTAATAGTACATCTTCATTATCAGCCCAAATGTTGTTTCGGGTAAGAAGCTTGAGAAAGTCAGTAGTATCCTTGATATAGGATGGAATTTCAATTAGCAATGGACGCAAATATGAATCTACAAAGGTGAATATTGTTTCGAGAACTGAGCCTCTTGTAGAGACAATGGGTCTGCCAGGGGGATTAGTCAGATTTTTATGAATTTTAGGGACTATGTAAAAAGTGGCCACTCTTGGATTTGGCATATTAAGATAGCCCCATTCTTTTTTAGAAATCATTTTGTCTTGTAGCGCTGTGTTCGTTAATTCGTTGGGGAAATTTTTGTACGGCACAGCAGAGTGGGAATATCTTTTGACGACACAGTAACATTTATTCAAGAGAAGCGAAGTTTCTATTTTATTAAATGCTGAAACGATCTAAAAGTGTTAAGTGAAGTTAAGACATTAGGAAGGTCATTGATGCTAAGAGAACGTGTGAGCTCTCGTTGGAGGCTCATTGTTTATAAGTCTGAGACCTTCTGTAGCAATTAATTTAGCTTATTTGTAGCTCAAACTAAAGCAGTAGAGACTTGAAGATTAAAATGACTACCTGTGGTTAATTTTTGAGTGTACAAAACTATTGATTAATGAATTTTCACACTCTATAGAAAGACCCATTATTCAGTGTCAGTGAACTTATTGTCAGCTTGCTAATAATAGGATTCCTGGACAGTACTGTTTTTCCACTGTACTCCCTTCAGAGGTACTCCAGTCTGATGTAGTGGCTACAGCTACAGAGACATCTAGCGGGGTATAAGTAAGACTAGTGTGCCTGGAGACAGGGTTACAATAAACCATTATTAAAGCAAACTGGAGAAATCCCTTGCTTACGCCTCGGATAAGCTTCATAGAATCTGCCTACTTTTTGGGGACCTACTAGGTGCTGGTGACCTGAATTGGCCATTATTGGAAAAAGGATACTGGGATTGATGGGCCTTTGTTCTTGTGCTCTTAGATTGAAACTTTATAATGAAATGTCTCAAGCTCTAGATGTTGTTGTTGTTGTTAAATGCCCTCGAGTCAGCGTCGACTCATGGCGACCCTCTAGATAGCTATCCTAAAAAGTGTTCAGTCTTCAGTCAGGCGGCTCATTGTTGACAGACTGGTACCCATAGCTGCTGTTATTGTATCGATCCATCTCATTGCTGGCCTTCCTCTTTTGCATTGACCTTCTATCTTGCCAAGCATGATGTCTTTCTCTAATGATCTCTCTCTCTCTGCATGATGTGTCCAAATTATGAAAGTCGAAGTCTTGTTATCTGAGCTTCTAAAGAAAGCTTAGGTTTGATCTCCTCTAGTACCAACTGGTTTGTTCTTTGGGCAGTCCATGGTATACACAGTATTCGCCGCCAGCACCATAATTCAAAGGCATCAATTTTCTTCCTGTCTATCTTTTTCCAGATAACTATGTGGATAATTAGGCACCTCCACTGTTCTCAGGGAAATTGAGGAGGGTGCTTTCAATAAGCTGGAAAGTACCATCACTAACGATGAAATGTGGGGTGAAATTAAAAGCTTGAAAGTAGACAAAAAACCGGGATTAGATGGTTTTACAGCATAAATTTATAAGCATTTTGTAGATCTTTTAGTGGGTCTTTTGACACGTTTGTTCAATTTGGTATTGGAAGGGAGACGGCAAAAACAATGGGGCGGGCAGGTATTGTTGTTATTCCCAAAGAGGGTAAGGACCTGGCAACTTGTGAGTCCTATTGACCGATATCACTTTTGAATATTGACACAAAGATATTTACTGTGATTTTGGTTGATTTTGGTTGATAGACTTAATTGGTATATTGGGAACTTAATACACAAAGATCAGTCAAGCTTCATTCCAGAGCATAAAGATGCTAATAATGTCAAGCAATTGATTTGGTCCAGTGACAGAATTGGCCATCTCTCTTCCTTTACATTGATGCTGAAAGGTATTTGATAGAGTCTATTGGAGGTTTGTGTTTTGCCCTCTTCTCTAATTGTTTCAAATCCTGCCTGTTGCAGTTCCCAATCCCATCCTGTACCAAGTGCAGAGGAAGCTTTTTAATTATATTTGGAAGGAGCAGTTGTCCAAGGAAGCGAGGCAAATTGGTGGAGGGAATGGGGGGTTCACCATCTTAAACATTATTATATGACAGCCCAGTTGTGTGCTGTCTATGAATGGAATCCAAGCAGTGGGTTCAGATTGAGCAAGAGGCTGTTCCAGGGAGTGCGTTGACTTCATATGTTTGGCTTTCATGGTTTTGCGGGAAAGGAAATCCATTTGGAATCCATCTGTTAGACATACTTTGCAAGTATGGGGCAATGTATGTCCACCTCCTGGAAGGCAAAAGGTATGTCCTTTGGCTTTGATTAGACATAATCTGGGATTTGGGCCTAGGCTGATGGAGCAGTGTTTAAGAGGTGCAGGAGTAAACAACTTAGGTGCCTTCATCACCTTAACTCTCAGGGTCCACTGCTTCTATTTCCAACCCTCAGGGATCTGTTTGATTTAGATAATCATGATCTGTATTCTTATTTTCAACTGTGTATTCAGTGGTACTATCCGTACAGTGTTGCTGAAAGTGGCACTCTCAAAAAAAAAATCCTGGAGAAGGACTACACTTGACTGACAAAGATAATAAGGGAAATGGAGAAGATGTGGGCTCTTCAACTTGGAAAAGAGACGGCTAAGGGGAGATATGATAGAGGTCTATAAAATAATGAGTGGAGTGGAACGGGTAAATGTAGATCAGTTGTTTACTCCTTCAAAAAGTAGAAAGACTAAGGAGCACGCAATGAAGTTGCAATGTAGCACATTTAAGACTAATTGGAGAAAATATTTTTTCACTCAACATATAATTAAACTCTGGAATTCATTACCAGAGGATTTTATTTATTTTATTTATTTATTTATTTAGCATACATTTATATCCCGCTGCTTCCAGTGATCAGCAGCGGTTGTAACACATGGTGAGGTTGGCTGTACTGGCCAGAAATTAGGTTGAATACACTCTGATTTGGGGGAGGGGGGGGGCACAGCAAAATACAGGTTACAGGCTTATAGTTGATTGTTATATACATATTCACAATTGATTGTTATATACATATTTGCAATTGACAATGTAGTAAAATCTTTTAGTGTAGCTGGATTTAAAAGAGGCTTGGATGAGTTCCTGGAGGAAAAGTCCATAAACCATTATTATGGTTTGTGGTTTATTTTATTTGATATACTGCCATTATTAACCCTTCACCACACACGTGGGGTCATTTTGACCCCAAGCCTTTTGTTATGTCAAATTACTTATTTATTTCAGTCATGACTTAACACTTCCGATAGCTTCTCAGTATTGACAGCCATTGAATTTCCCGTATAATGTTATCATTTAATCGGAACACTAATTTTATGTTAACATTTTTAGGGTGTATATACCTATTATACACACCTGGGGTCAAATTGACTCCAGCTTAGCGAAACCAGTGTTGTCAGAATTCCTGTTTCAGGTTCATGTTGTAGTTATTATTGTTAATTTGGCATTGCTAGGCTATTTCATCTGTAGGCTACTGTGATCTTCATGTGAAATTAAGGTGACATTTTTCAGCGTTTGAGTTCATACCAGGCATGTGTTCCTATAGACCTATTCATTGCTGTTATAGAAGTAATGGTGCTTTGCCGCCAACATTGTTTCTTTTTTCTAAGATATATTTGATTGGTAATAACAGTTATTTATTAGGATTTCATTTATTTTATTGTTCCAAGAATTCTGAGTGAAATGAGTAGTAGTCGTTTTCGTCGTCTTACAAGCCAGGCTGTACTTCAGGCAGTATTAACTGAACTTGAAAATGAATCATCAGAAGATGAAACAGGAATAGAAGTTGAAGACACTGATGGTGAGCCAGACAATGTTGAACAAACTAGTGACTATGACGATCAAATTGAGGGACAGGGGGAACTTCCGGTGACGTCACGGAGCTGATGGCGGCTTAGTTGCCTAGCTCCTATCCAATCCCCGAATTTCAGCAACTTTTGGATACCCCCACGGTTCTAAGGTGGAAGGAAAGCGTGCATCGGAGTCTGCGATGGCTGCGCGGAAGAAGTTAGCGAACTTCCTATCATCATATGCTCGGCGAGAGCGGCAGGAGGCCTCGTCGGACCCTGAGGAGATGGAGGGGACGGAGAGCCCAGAGGAGGAGGAGCACCATGCCGAGCTAGAGGAGATGCCGTTAAAATCCTGGTTGACGATGTTTAAGGCGGAGATGCAGGGTGCGATGAAGGAGATCAGGAAGGACTTGAAGGAGGCGTTGGTGGCTATACAAAAAGAGGTGAGCTGCATGGGACAGCGCATGGAAGACCTTGAGGGCCACGTGGAGCAGCAGGAGGAGGAGATGCGGGAAATGGTGGCTGAGCAGGACAGAGTTAAAAAACTGCAGGAGGAGATGCAAGAAAAGCTGGAAGAGATCGAAGACAAAGCGAGACGAAATAATATACGGATAAGAGGGGTACCGGAAACGGAGTCGACAAAGGACTGTAAGAACTTGGTACAGCGCTTGTGTACCCATATTCTAAGGCTTGGAGGTGAGGGGGAGGCCCGAATTGACTCCATTGGCGTAGAGAGAGCACATAGGAGTCTAGGACCCCGGCGGGAGAAACAGGGCAGAGACATTATTGCATACCTAAGCAGGTTCCCTGTTAAAGAGCAAATACTCTCACTGGCACGGAAGTATGGAAGGATTGCCTGGGAAGGGCATGAGATAGAGGTGTTTAGTGACCTTTCAAAGGGCACATTGGAGCAGAGGAGAAGTTTGAGAGAGGTCACTACATATCTGCGAGGGAAAAATCTTCGTTACAGATGGATGTTCCCTTTTGGCCTGCTTCTCTCTGTAAATGGGGTGTCTAAAAAAGTTAAAACAGCGGATGAAGCTTGGTCAGTCCTGGAAGGCTTGGGATGTGCGAATCTGCCTCAACCGCAAGTGTGAATGCAGCGTGAGCAACAAGCGGCAATGCCTGGAAATCAGTGAATGAGATCGCAATGGCAGAGAGTGGGGGAAAAGGGGAAGAGACTGAAGTGGCTGGCCCAAGAGCAAGAGAGCGAGATTGCGGAGACTGATGATTGAAAGCCTGCAAGCTGCTGATGTTTTGTGGATCGATGGAGGGGTATGGGCGTTAGAGCCCTCCCACCCTGGTAATGTGGACACTGGACTTATAGAGCTGAGAAGGGGGAGGGTGGGGGTGGGAGTGGGGGCACGGAGGTGTTGGTTGGCAGATGGAGAAGTGGGGGGCACGTTGTCTCTGCACTGATGCAACTTCTGTGGGGGCAGGTGATAAATGTAGGGGTAGGATATGATGGTCTCGGAAGGGACGGAGGGCGGTGGGGTGGAGGGCAGAGGGTTGGGGGGAGGGGGGCAAGGGTGGAGGGGAGAGGGATGGGTACGGGTTAAGGGCACAGCATATGGGGGGAGAAGGGGTGGTTGGAGGACAAATGTTGCGGATAGGGACAATCAATGTGAAGGGGTTGAATTCACCTGCTAAACGTAGCCTGTTATTTCGGGAGGCGCAGCGTAATCAGTGGGACGTCATGTTACTGCAGGAGACCCATTTAAGGAGGGGGGATGTGGGGAGGCTGAGGAATAGGCTTTTTCCTGAGCAATTTTTCTCTTGTAATAAAGGGGGAGCTAAGAAGGGGGGGTGGCAATTTTGGTGAGGGCAGGGTGTGGAATTCAAATAGGGGGGCATTTTAAGGACACAGAGGGGCGGGTAGTGGGGATTACGGGGAGGTTTGGAATGGTGGATATAGTGCTGGTCTCGGTGTATGGACCGAATGGCAACCGAGGGACATTTTGGAAAGATTTGGGGAGGTTGTTGGAAGGAGAGGGGGGGGGGGAAGTTGGTGGTTGGGGGGGACTGTAATGTAGTGCTGGACCCATGGGTAGATCGAGATTCGAAGGGGGGGATGGGGGGAGTAGGAATAGGCAAGAATTGAGAAGCTTGATGCATCGATGGAATTTACTGGATGCTTGGAGGGCGCTTCACCCTAGCAGGCGGGAGTATACCTTTTTCTCCTCGCCTCACAATAGCTGGAGTAGGATTGACATGATCCTACTGGATAAGCAATGGATGTTAGATGTGGAGAGTGGGGGCATTGTCCCAGTAGGATGGACGGATCATGGAGCGGTGGAAATAGCAATAAGGAGCCCTTCACAGGGAGGGGTGGCTTTCTGGAGGTTGAATGAAAGCTTGCTGCAGTGTGGGGAGGTGGTGGAGGATGTGCGGGCGGCAGTGAAAGAATATTTAGCCTTGAATGATACGGGGGAAGTACGGGATGTGATGGTATGGGAAGGGTTGAAGGCGGTCATCAGAGGGAGGTTTATTATGTGGGGGGCTAGGAAGAAGAGGGAGAGAGGAAAAAAGGAAGAGGGGTTGAGGAAGCGGTTGCAGGAGGCAGAAGAAACTTACAGGGAGGGTGGGGCGGCGGGGGACCGACGGAAGGTGGAGAAGGTGCGGGCGGAACTACAGGCCCTGCAGCTGGAGCAAGTGGCCTTTGCTTTACAAAGGGTGAAGCAGGTTCACTATGAGTTTGGGGATAAAGCGGGTCGTTTGTTGGCTAGACGGTTGCGGCAGCAGAAGGGGGCATCCACGATCTTCCAAATTAAGGGTGAGGATGGGGGGATATATCGGGGGGAGGGGAAGATCCGGGACTGCTTCAGGTATTTTTATCGGGCATTATATACGGGGACGGAGGGGGTAGAGGGGGGGCCATCTTGGATTATTTGGATGGGATACCGCTTACAGGGTTATCGGAAGAGGCGAGAGAGGGGCTGGAGGTTCCCATTACTAAGGAAGACATTGGAAGGGTGGTGAAGGGTTGGGGGGGGGGGGGAAGGCACCAGGGTTGGATGGGTTGCCAGGAAGTTTTTATAAGGTTTTTTGGGGGGAGATTGGGGGGATATTAGGGAGGGTATTTAATGGTGTTCTGGAGCAGGGGGGGGGGGGGAGCTGACAAAGGAAATGTTGACGGCAGGGATTACAGTGTTATTGAAACCGGGGAAGGACCCCTTGAATTGTGGGTCTTATAGGCCTATCTCCCTGTTGAATGTTGATGTCAAAATTTGGCTAAAGTTCTGGCGGATAGACTGGCAGGATGGTTGCCAAGGTTGGTCCACGGGGATCAAACGGGTTTCATTAAAGGGAGGCAGGCAGCGGATAATGTAAAGAGGGCAATAGGGGTGGTATGGGAGGCCAGACAAGGGGGAGAGGAGCTGGTTCTGATGTCTATTGACGCAGAGAAGGCCTTCGACAGGGTTCACTGGGGGTTCCTGATGACAGTGTTAGAAAGGGTGGGGTGTGGGCCAAATTTCTTGAAATGGATACAGGGCTTATATCGGGAACCGCGGGCTCGAGTAAAAGTCAATGGGCGTTATTCGAGGGATTTTGCAATGGGGCATGGGACAAGACAGGGGTGCCCAATGTCCCCTCTGCTGTTTGCTTTGGTAGTAGAACCCCTGGCAGAACGGATTCGTAGGAATGGGGGGATTGTAGGTCTGGAGAGGGGGGGGATTTCTCATAAGATTTCACTATATGCGGATGACATTCTTTTGTACATGTGTCAGCCACAGCAAACGCTACCGGAAGTGCTTAGGGAGGTGGAGGTCTTTGGGGGAGTGTCGGGGTTTAAAATGAATATTGACAAGACAGAAGTAATGAAGGTGCAGCTGGGCGGAGAGACTGAAAGGCGTCTGAAGGAGGCTTATCCCTTGAGATGGGTACGTAAATCCCTGGGGTACTTGGGGGTTCAGTTGACGGGCAGGTATGAGGAGTTGTACAAAGGAAATTACCCTAAACTTTTGGGGACCATTAATACTGACCTAGAGGGCTGGATGGGGTTGGAGACATCATGGTTGGGTAGGATTGCAGCCATTAAAATGAATATTCTCCCCCGCCTATTATATTTATTTTACGCCTTGCTGGTTGAGATTCCAGAGGGCGTGATGAGAGGGTTGCAAAGGTGCGTATTTAGCTACATCTGGAAGAGGAGGCCACCTAGGATCTCTAGGAGGGTTATGTGTACTAGCAAAATGGAGGGGGGTTGGGGGTTCCTAATCTAAAGGACTACTATTGGGTAGCGCAATTAAAGCATGTCATGGATTGGAGGGGCAGAGGGGGAGTGGTACCATGGGTTAGCTTGGAGAGCACTAGGGTGCAAGGGGGGAGGTTAGATGCTTGGATATGGACTCCGGTAGGGGAGAGGGTGCTGTTGGGGGGGTTCCCCAACAATGAGGCAAGTGTCGAAGATATGGGATGCAGTTAGGAGGCCAGAGGTTAAAAGGAGGGGGTCTTGGTTCTCGGTGATGAGCCCATGGAGGGGGTGGAGGGCCTTTAAGCCAGGTTGGGAGGGGTGTCGGTTTGACATTTGGAGTGGGAAGGGGCTCAACTGTGGATTCCAATTGATGGAGAAGGGGGATCTAAGGGGGTTTGAGGAGGTGAAGAAGCAGTATGGCTTGGAGGAAGGGGACAGGTTTGCTTATGTTCAGGCAAGCTCCTTTCTGCATAGGACCCTGGGGAGGGAGGGGATGGAGAGGGAGATTTCGGAAGTGGAGGCCATCTGGTACGGGAAGGGAGGCTCGAAGGGTATGATAACGGCACTATATGCGGCGGTGCACGAGCAGGGGGAGGGGAAATTTAGATATATGATTGAGTGGGAACGGGATTTAGGGCAAACCATTAGTGGTACGGATTGGAAGTTTATTTGGGATCTGATAAAGAAGGGGCCTTGCGCTAGCCAGATAAAAGAAAAGAGCTATAAAGTGCTGTTGTGGTGGTATTACATGAAATTGCACACGTTTTATTCAGAGATTTCCCCTATGTGCTCGAGAGGGTGTGGAGAGGTGGGGTCTTTCTGGCACATTTGGTGGGGGTGCACAAAGGTGCAAGGGTATTGGGAGCTGATACAGAATTGGATGCAAGTGAATCTGGGGGTGGTGGTGAGCCTAACCCCGCAAATCGCCCTGCTGTCCTGGTGGGGAGAGGGGCGGATGAAGCAAGGGATAAAGATGGCGATGTCATGCTTATGCACGGCCTGCTGTGAAGTGGCTGCGGCCTGGAAGAAGAGAGAGATACCATCCCTTGAGGACTTTGTGAAAAGGCTCAGGAATTTGACCCTAATGGAAAAGTTGACAGCTATTAGGAGAAGGAGGGGAGTGCGATTCGCGGAGGAATGGGGTATGCTGTGTCGGGTGTTAGGGCTGGATTGGGGAGGGGGGAGGGGCGGGGGGGATCGATAGGGTGGATTGGGGAGGTATGGGGGGGGGTTATTTGGATGCCGGTCTTAAGGGTATATATTATTCTATTTAGTTCTGGGTTTTCCTAAGACAGAAGTGTAGCGGGAAGGGGGAGCGGAGTACGATTAGGGAGGGGAATAAGGGGGTCTCAAGAAGGAAATGAAAATGTTCAATACAACGGACGGAAATGTTCAGGGGTGGTTTATTACATGATATATGTTCAATTCCTGATTTTATAATAGTAACTGGTTGGTGTGAATGTAAACCTTGTTCAACTAGTGGTATTGATGTATTTGTTATGCATCGTTGGTGTTTTGTACCATACAGGTATTGAATAAAAACTTAAAGTACAAAAAAAAAAAAAATTGAGGGACAGGAAGCACAGTACCTGGCAGGTGATACTGCGGAGAATGAAGACAGTGCATCATCTGATGATGATGATGATGATCCACAACCAAGCAAAAAAAGAAAAATTAACTCAGGATTTTATAAACAGAAGAAATCAGGTAAAATCTACAAGGCAAAAAGTGGACGCATATGGTCAGTAGACGAGCCTAATGCTGCCTTGCGTACAACAGCAGCTAATCTGCTTCATCAGATTCCTGGTGTTACAAGGGCAGGCAAAGTTCAGTCAATAGGCGAGGCATTCTCTTTGTTCGTTACCGATGAAATGCTGGACATCATTCTTAGAGAGACTAATCGTTATGCCAAGAATTACTACCACACACAAGCTGAACAAATTGATGGAACCAGAAGATTTTCGATCGGTCTACCAAGCTCTTGTAATCCCTCATTTCGATTACGCGAACGCCATATTGCATGGCCTCCCAAAAGCCACCATAACACCGCTTCAACTGGCCATGAATGCAGCCGCCAGAATTCTGCAGGGGGCTTCAAGGAAGGAACATATCACACCAATACTAAAACAGTTGCACTGGCTTCCGGTCCAAAGCAGGATAACCTTCAAGGTGCTGACACTTACTTTCAAAGCCATTAACAACTGCTCCTCTACATCAATCATTGACCTTATCCAGATGACACCCCCTAATAGAGCAAGAAGATCAGCTGCGATAAATACTTTGATTCTACCAAGGCAGATAACAAAATGTTCACAAGCAACACGATCCAGAGCCTTTTCACTATATGCGCCTACCTGCTGGAATGCCCTTCCCCCCGCTATCAGGGATACCAAAAGCATCTCCCATTTTAGGAAGGCACTTAAACATCTTCTCTTCCTACAATATTATACTGACCAGAGTCACCCCCCACAGCAAGCCAGGCCCAGCGACCCACTTAAACAACCTGTGAGTTACAAGCATATGAGCCAGGAACCAAGCGTGCCTGACACGGATCCCCCCGACAAATAGCATCTCTTATCACCCTGTCATCAACTATTACACACTTGAGCTAATGGAACACATTTGATTCTTCTCCAAACGTATATTGCAATTTACCTGTATATATGTGTACATAGTTACCCTGTTGTTATTACCTGTACATATACCCCTTGTTATATTGTGAAGCCAGTGCAGACCATCTGTGCTGGACGGTTATGTTTTAATGTAAACCGCGTTGATGCAGAAGAACGCGGTATATAAGAAAGTTAAATAAAATAAATAAATAAAATAAATAAAAGAGTGGACAGATATTGACATTGTTGAACTAAAGGCAACCATTGGAATATTGCTGCATGCCGGTAAAGACAGATCATCAAAAGAAGCAATTACATCATTGTTTGCACCTAACTCAAAACCTTTTTATTGCTCCATAATGAACATAAATCGTTTCCAGGATATCTTACGGTTTGTGAGAATGGATAACTTGTGCACTCGTCCAGAATGCATAGCCACCGACAGATTGGCACCCATCCGTGATATATGGGACATGCTAAATGCACACTTATCAATGATGTACTTACCTGGAATGGATATGATAGTTGATGAGCAACTGGTCAGCTTCAGAGGCAAGTGCGGCTTTCAACAATACATTCCCACAAAGCCAGGAAAGTATGGAATAAAGATATTCTGGAACTGCGATGCAGAGACCAGCTATCCACTGAAAGGAGAAGTTTATCTGGGGAAGCAACCAGGAGCAGCAGTCAAACTGAAGAAAGGAGTTGAAGTAGTGAAAAGATTGACTAGACATTGGTGGAAAACTGGCCGCAATGTTACATGTGAAGATCTGCTGATTCAACACACTACAGTTGTTGGCACCATGAGAAAAAATAAAAGGGACATACCAGGTGAACTGCTGATTTCGTGGAACTGTTTTCATCACAGTTTGTTTTTTGCAAAGAGATCGCACTAGTGAGTTATGTTCCAAAGAAAAACAAAATGGTCATTGTTTTGAGCAGCATGCATTATGACAAGGCAATAGACGACAAGAATGAAAAGAAGCCTGAGATGATTCTGCACTATAATGCTACTATGTCTGGAGTAGACAATCTGGACAAGCTTGTGCGTACATATACATGCAAACGTGGCACTAGAAGATGGCCGTTCTGCCTGCTGATGAACATGTTCGATGTCGCTGGTGTGGCAGCTTACATAATTTGGGTGCGGCAAAAGCCCGAATGGCAAACAGAGGTGTCCCACAAACGGTGACTGTTCCTAACAGAACTGGCAAAGGAGTTAGTTCTGCCACAGCAGACATTGCGATTGCAGAACCCAAGAACACTTCAGAAAGGGGTGCGGATCTTCATGCAACTACTTGGATTCAGCTTACCTGGTCCTACAGGCTGTGAATCCAGAGGGGCATGATCACGCTGCCAGCTTTGTACCAGATCATCAGATAAGAAAACATCAAAATACTGCAAGAGATGTGGTATAGCCATATGCCCAGAACATTGCCAGCTGTTATGCAATGAATGTGCTGACTAAAAGACGCCTAGATAGATGATTATACTAGGGGTGTCGAGACTTAATTACAATTAAGTGATAAACTGAAGTTAATAGTTAGACTACTTTTATATCATAAACACTGAACATTTGTAAACAGCAAAAACTGATAACTGTTTTTAATAAATGCATTCAAATACCAATCCTATGTGGATGAAATTGTTCACTGTTTCTGGTCATTTACTGATGGGGTCAATTTGACCCCAGGTGTGTAAAGTCATCGGTAATTTAACGTGTGTGATGAAGGGTTAAAGAGGACCAGGCAAATCTACTGCTTACCCATGGGACAAGCACTGTGGAACCTATGCACCTTTTTGGGAACCTGCCAGGTACTTGTGACCTGTATTGGCCACTGTTGGAAACAGGATACTGTTTGATGGACCCCTAGTCTGACCCAGTATGGCATCTTATGGTCTTATGTTACGTCATTCATGGAAGCAGATGTTCATGCCACCTTCAAAACTGAGTGGACAAGATCAGATACATCCAAGGATATTGAAGGAACTCAGGGAGGCTTTGGCAGGACCTTTAAAAAATGTATTTAATAGATCCTTGGAGATCGGGGAGGTACTGCAGAATTGGTGAAGGACTGATGTGTTTCCTCTTCAAAATGTGTCAGCAGAGAAAAGGTGGCAACCTAGAGGCTGGTTAAACCTTACCTCGGTGGTATAATAAGTAGTGGAGATGCTGAAAGAAAGGATAGTGTTTTTTCTAGAATCTAGTGGGTTGCAAGATCTGAGGCAACATGGCTTTACCAAGGGAAGATCATGCTAAATGAATCTGACTGATTTCTTTGACTGGGTAATCAGAGAACTAGATCAAGGGCAGGTGATAGGTGTGGTCTACTTAGATTTCAGTAAAGCCTTTGATACTTTTCCACAAAGGAGGCTTATTAATAAACTGAGCAACTTTGGGATGAATCCCAAGGTGGTGAACTGGATCAGGAACTGGTTAACTGACAGACTACAGAGGAGGGTGAGTAGTGGAGTGCCTCAGGGATCAGCCTCAGACCAGTACTGTTCATTGTCTTTATGAGTGATTAACAAAGGGTTTAAAGAAAAAGTTTACATTTTTGCAGATGACACAAAGAATTGCAATAGAGCGGACATCTCAAAGGGAGCAGATAACATGAGAAAAGATCTACCAAAAATAGAAGAATGGTCTAATGCTTGGGAATTGAGATTTAATGCAAAGGACAGAGTGATGCACTTAAGATGATGCAGAAACCCAAAGGAGCAGTATGATTGGGGGCAAAAGACTGATATGTATGGACCAGGAGAGGTATCTCAGGGTTATAGTGTCTGCGGATCTTGAGGTGCCAAAGCAGTGTGACAAGCCAGTGGCCAAAGCCAGAAGGATGCTAGGCTGCATACGGAGAGGAATAACCAGCAGGAAGAAGAAGGTACTAGTGCCCTGTACAGGTCATTGGTGAAGCCTTACTTGGAGTATTGTGTTCCGTTTTGGAGACTATCTTGCAAAGGATATAAAAAGACTTGAAATGATTCAGAGGAAGGTGGCCAAAATCATATGAGGCTTGTGCCAGAAGGCATATGAAAAAAGACTTGAAGACTTAAATAGCTCTACCCTAGAGGATAAGAGGGACAGGGGGGATATGATACAGACTTTTTAAATACGCAAAGGGTATTAATGAAAAAACAAATCTTTTTCAAAAGACAGGGAAGCTGCAGATCTTGAAAACACAAAATGAAGCTACAAGGGTGTTGGATGCCTGGAATGCCCTCCCGAAGGAGGTGGTGAGAGCCCAAACAGTGATGGAATTCAAAAAGGCATGGAACAGACACAGAGGGTCCTTATATGGCAAGAGGATGTTAGGAAAATATACTTGAATAACTTCATAAATAGAGGGGGTAACTTGAATGGAGTGGCAGATACAACTCTAAGCAAAGGCATGGAGGAGGGGATAACCTGCACAGAACGGCACTACAACCCTAAGCAAAGGCATAGAGAGGAAGTAATCTGCACAGAGTGGCAGGTGCAACTCTACAACTCTAGCCACCTACTGGGCAGACTAGATGGACCATGCTGGTCTTCATCTGCCGTCATTTACTATGTTATTTAAACGGTTAGCATGTGATACTAACCAGAAAAGTACCCTTGAAAACTGACCCTGATATTTTTCATAGTTGAGATCCATGTTTTTGTCTCCATTTGTCAAGCTGATCTAAAAGTGTTGTGGCAGCCTCACGAATGTCTTTTGATGTGGCTGAAGATTGATGACATATGACCAGTTTCTCATATTCGCCATCCTATCTCAGAATGTGAGACTTTCAGAAACTATGAGGATTTCCTTTCAGTTCAAACCTTTTCTTAACTATCTTTTATACTTCAAGAAAGAGAGGGGGGGGGGGGCTGACCTGCACGAAGCGGCGGGTACAACCCTAAATAAAGGCTTAGAAGGGGATGACCTGCTTGGAGCGGTAAGTATAGCAACTCTAGCCACCTTACTGGGCAGACTAGATGGACCCTACTGCTCTTTATCTGCTGTCATATACTATGTTACTATATTTATATTAATCAAGCGAATGACAGCCTTAACAGCTTTATCATAACACAAAATGGGGACTAAAATGATATATAAGATACATAGAAAAAGTGAGAATAATCATTACCATGTCTCCATATCTTGAATCAAATACATCTACAAAAGCCTTGTACATCTGTTTATGTCTGTGACTATGATATGCGAGTGAGGAAGGGTAGACACATTCCTGGGGATTTATCCCAAAATAACTTCAATTTGTATTTTTCTAACTCATAATCAATAACTGTTTCTTATACTTTTTGAACCCCCATGTTGCCTGAAGATTCAGAAGATTTTTAAAAAATGATAGGAACTGAAGAGCAGCATATGTGATGAAAGCTTTTTTGGAAATTTTTTTATATTTCAGATTCTTTTGAGAGTTCTAAAATAATGATACCAGAACTTTTATTAGCACAATTATGCAACAAAAGTGACTCAGATGAGTTTGTGGTAAGGGAAATATTAGTTAGGCTCCTAAATTGTTATCTTTGAAAATTTACCAAGGCTGAGTGCCTAAATTTATTCTCAGAATTTCACTAAACACCTAAATGTAGGAACCTAACAAGTAGCTGGCAACAGGGACAGAATTATGAGAGGGAAAAAAAAAAAAAAAAAAGTAAGCGCTTAGCACTGATTTTTGGCACTGGGCACCTAGATTAGGATCCTAAATTTAGGAATTGAAAGGCATCCTAAATTTAGATAAATTTTCAGCTGAAACTTAGGGGTATGTTTACTAAATAGCGGTAGCAGCTTCCGTGCAATATCAGAGCCACGTCCCCAATTGAATTCAATGGGGCCATGGCTCCGATATCGCATGGAAGCCGCTACTGCTGATTAGTAAACATAGTCCTTAGGCTCCTATGTTTGACTGAAAATAGAGGACAAATTTATGCAACTGACTTAAGAGCCTAAATTTTGGTACGCGGGGTCCAGTATTCAAAAATGGCAATATTCAGATGCCATGGCGGTCAGCTGTGGCACTTACTGTAAATATCAGCAGGATGTTCAGTGGCAATGTCTGGATAGCAGCTGCCAATGCATATATGAACTAAGCGATGTTATCCAGATAAGTGCTGGCATTTATATGACCAGGACAAAATTCAGACGGTACTTATCCAGACTGCAACTTACGTCTGTTTTTCTTGCGACCCAAGTTATTTATTTATTTATTTATTTATTTTACATTTTTTTCTATACCGCGCTATTTTAGATCAGTGCGGTTTACATTCAACATCAGCTATACAACGCAGGCACTCTGAGTTGTAATTACAATGAACGGGGAGATCAACTTGGAAATAACTGGGGAAACTATCTACATTGTATTTACACTGGTACCTACTTTCAGGCAGGGTCTATCTACATCTTATTTACATTGGGTTATCTGGACAGTTGCCGGTTGAATATTACGCTGACTGAATAAGTGTCTGCACTTTTCCAAAAACAGTCTACATGCCCTGGCTATAATTCCAGGATCATTCCAGAGCGGTCTATGGGGGTATTCAACAGCACTGTCTGGATAGTGCACTCAAAAATCGCTGTCAGCAATGTTATCCGGGCGGCCTCCCTTTGGCCATTTGGCTAAGGATTTTTATATCAACCCGTCAGCTTTTTTTGAATATTGGGCCCATAATTATTTTTATTTATATAGTACTGCAGCACTTTACAGACACATATAATAGACAGTTCCTTTTTTTTAAACTTATAATCTAGTCAACACAGACTGACAAAACATAGAAAGATCAATTAAGAGGCTATGAACTAAAAGCGAAATCAATTAGAAAGAACTAAATAAGCTGCATTATAGGTAGGATTAATCAAGGTAAGAGCAACTTAAATTGAATAAAACCATAGCATGGTTGTTTAGTAAGCTAGAAGCAATAAATGTGTATGAATGGCAAGGCCGCGGGCCCCCCCGGCGTGCGCGCGGCCGGGGTTAACCAGGGGGGGTGGCCGGTCGCGTGCCACTCCGTGCTCGTGCGAGTCCGCGGTGGCAGGCTGGCGGCGTGCGGGGCTCTCATTGGCTCCCGCGGAGCCCGGAAGGCAGCGGGAGCCAATGAGAGGAGCTGGAGCCGGCGTGAGGGGAGAGTGTGGAGGGGGCGTCGGGGCTCCTCCGGCCTTTCCCTCGTGGCAGCCGGAGAAGTCGGACATGTGCGGGACCAGCGCAGGGCTCGGGCCACGTGGCGAAGGACTCGGTGAGCGGCTACAATTATTTGGGGATTTAGGTGCTCGGGACCTCTCCTTCCTTTAGGGTTATAAAAAAAAAAGGAGAAGCGCCTATTTCAATTTAAACGGGCAGGGGTTTCTTTGGTGGCATGGGGAGGCAAAGCAAAAAGGGGGCCCGCGGGGTAGCGGGGCGGGGGGCTCCTCAGGGGCGTGGGGCCAGGGGGGTATCGGGGTGGTGGGCTCCTCAGGGGCGTGGGGCCGCACGGGATGCGGAGGGGGGGCGGGCATCCTCTGGCGGTAGGGGGGTGCAGTTGAGCGGCATAGCCAGGGGGTGCAGTGCTGGGCAGCGCAGTAGGCCTGTTCCCAGTTCATCGGGGCGCAGAGGTATAGTAAACGGATCAGCCTCCCGGGGTAGCAGTCTCAAGGGGGGGGGGGTGCGGAGCTCAGAGGGGTTTCTGCACTGCCTCCAGGCAGATCAGGGGAGCTTTCCCGAAGGGGCACCACACGGGAGGCTGGGGGGTCGATAGGGCCAGTTTCGGCTCCGGCTACAGCGGGAACGGATAGGGAGGCAATGGGGCTAGGGCTGCCACAGGTGCCGTTTGGGGGCTTGGGGGTGTGGGAGGGTCCCCCGATGGGTGACATCCAGGCAGCGGGGGTCGTGAACTCTAGTAATTGGGCGGGTTGGCGAGGTTGTATGGGTGGGCCAGGGTTTCTCGGCGGGGGCGGCTTGCCTAGCTGGGAGCATTGGCAGAGGGGGGGCAAGGCTCCTCGAGGGCGGACTGGCTGGGGGTGTGGCAGCAGCCTTGGGCCATTACGGGTGCCGCTGCGCCTTTTCCGTTTTTCTCTCCGCAGGTACCTCCTGGATGGCCGTACCCAGGATCACAGCAGCCTAGCTTATCGCAGAGAGCGGAGGAGGCTCCACTCACCCAGGAAGCGGCTGACTTGGTGCAGGGCCTGGCGAGCGCAGCGTCGGAGCAGCATGGGGCCAGTACAGCTGCAGCGGAGGCAGCCGGTACAGCAGGTGAGTCTCTCGGTCAGGTCACTTTAGCTGCCGCGTCTTCTGACGGTCCGGGGAGGGGGGCGTCCAAGAAAAAGCGGCGGCATTCGCGCCGTCGGCGTCGGGCATCGGGCTCCGAGTCCTCCACATCTTCAGGTTCTTTGACACATTCATCTGCGTCTGCGGGTAGCAGAGGCGAGGGGGGCGGCGTGTTGGGGCTAGTGCCTACCGTGGCAGCGTTCTCGGAGCTTTGGGAAGGCGTGCCGAGGAAATTGAGGCGGAGAATCCAGGAGCGCCGTTATGTTGACATTTTTCGGTTGCTTGAGGGTCGTAAGCGTTCCGGGGACAGTAGGAGGAAGAGGAAATCTGACGAGAAGGCGGGAAGGGTGCGCCGGGTTGCGCGTAACGTGACCAATTGGACGCATGCCTTCTTGCGGTTAGCCAGTGTTTGGGGGCGGGTTCATCCGGAGCAGTATGGGATGCTATTGGCTTACGCGGACTCCATCCTGGAGGCATCTCAGTTGCACGATGGTTGGGCGTGGCTCAACTATGATGAAAAGTTCCGTGATAAGATGGAGGAGAACCGGTCACTGTCGTGGGGCACTCAGGACATTAATTTATGGCTCACGCAGATGTCGGTCAGAGCAGCTAGTGGGCCAGCGATTGGTGTGAAAAGCTGGCTAGTCACCGCTTCGGGGGCGCCGCGGCCCTTTCGGGCGGGGGATTCGGCGGCGGGGCAGAAAGCGGTTGGCGGGGGGGGGCACAGGGGACGTATGTTGGCGTTTCAACAAGTCTTCCTGCCCCTTTACGGACTGCAAATTCCGGCATGCGTGTTCAGTCTGTAACGGGGGGCATTCCGCCCTTAAATGTGTTAAGCGAGGTGCGGGCGGTGCCGGCTTGCCCCCCACGAAGCAGTGAGAGCTGGTGGGGAGTAGCCCCGACTCCTGTTAGGATTGATGCTTTCCGAGGGTTGTTGAGGAGATATCCCAGAAAACAGGATAGGGTTATTTTGGAGGGGGGCTTTCAGGAGGGGTTTCAGATTCCGACGGGCGGGCGGATGGCGGTGAGTGCAGTACGGAATGCTCCTTCGGTGAGGCACTTTGCCAATGTCGTGCGGGAGAAGTTAGCAGAGGAGATCGCATTGGGGAGGGTAAGGGGACCTTTCGGGCAACCGCCCTTCCCAGATTTTGTGGTGTCCCCTTTGGGGGTCATCCCAAAAAAGGAGCCCGGGAAATTCCGGCTTATTCATAACCTGTCCTACCCCTGCGGGGCTTCGGTTAACGACCTGATCCCTAAGGGTTTTTGCGAAGTTCGGTATGCATCTTTTGACTCCGCTGTTGACCTTGTCCGACACTGCGGGAGGGCATGCTTGATGGCAAAGGCCGATATAGAATCTGCGTTTCGTTTGCTACCGGTTCACCCTTCGGCTTTTCCTTTGTTAGGATTTCATTTTGAGGGCCACTATTACTTTGATAGGTGTATGCCTATGGGGTGTTCGATTTCCTGTGCTCACTTCGAGCGATTCAGCACGTTTCTGCACTGGGCTCTGGTGGACCAGGTTGGTTTCGATCAGGTGGTGCATTATCTCGATGACTTCCTGGTCGTCGGAGCAGCCCAGATGGAGCAGTGCCAGGCATTGTTAGCGGGTTTGATGCAGCTGGCGCAAGCGTGGGGAGTCCCGTTGGTGGCTGGAAAAACCGAGGGCCCGACGACACGGCTCACCTTTTTAGGCATTGAGTTGGATTCCGTGGAGATGGTGGCGCGCTTGCCGGTGGTCAAGTTAACGAAACTCCGAGTATTGGTGGCGAATGTCTTGTGCTCCAAACGGATGACTTTGCGCGAGATGCAGTCATTGATCGGGTCTTTGAACTATGCATGCAGAGTGATTCCGATGGGTTGTGTGTTCATGAGATGATTAGCAGCGACTACTGCTGGAGTCACTAAACCACATCACCGGCTGCGTGTGTCACAGAGCATTCGGGCCGACCTAGCCATTTGGGATGAATTCTTGCGGGATTTCAACGGCATTACGGTGCTCAGGGACAAGGAGATTAACAATCAAGATTTGCAATTGTTTACTGATGCGGCTGGAGGTCGGGGCCTCGGAGTTTACGTTGGAGGATCCTGGTGTGCGGCGGAATGGCCCAGTTCCTGGAAGGTAGCGGGTCTCACGGCTAACATAACTTTTTTAGAGTTATTCCCTATCCTTGTCATCTTGTTGTTATGGCCGGACAAGGTTCGTAATTGTCGGATTGTGTGGTGGTGTGACAACGAGGCGGTGGTATCAGTGATAAATCATTACACGCCGCGCTGCAGGCAGGTGGCCGACTTGATGCGGCAGGTTGTGTTAGCTTGCTTGAGATTGAATACTGTGATCCGAGCTCGGCATATTCCGGGGAGTTCTAACAAAGTCGCCGATGCTCTTTCCCATTTCAAGTGGGAGCTGTTCCGATCGTTGGCGCCAGAGGCAGAAGAGGAGGGACTGTCTGTCCCAGATCACTTATGGCAGATTGGCCTCCAGGGATGACCGAGCTTTTGAAGCAGTCAGTTTCGGCGGCTACTTGGACGGCTTACCAATGGGGCTGCGACAGCGTGGTGGCCTTCCTGGAGGAGCATGGATGGCGTGGCGGTCCGCCACCTGATCAGCTTACGGGTCTGTATGTGTCAGCAGCAAAGGCTGTGGGATTTTCTCGGGCTACGGTGAGTAGAAATTTGGCGGGCTTTGCTTTCTTTGCCAAGGCAGCGGGATGGGGGGCTGTCGGGGGGGGTTCTTAACGCGTAGACTTTTATAAGGCTGGGGCCGAGCCTGTCCTTCGCCGAGGAATGGCCGACGGCCCATTACTTACGAGTTGCTTCAACGTTTGTGTGCGGCCCTGACTCAGGTGGTTATTTCCGTTTTTGAGGACGTCCTTTTTCGGGCGGTATTTTCCTTGGCCTTTTTTGGTGCTTTCCGCGTGGGGGAACTGATTGCAGATTCGCGGATGGCGGCCGGAGCGGGCGGCCTGCAGGTGCACCAGGTGAAGTGCGAGGAGTGGGGGGTCAGTATTTATCTAGCGCGTTCCAAGACGGACCAGTTGGGGCGAGGCGTGTGTGTTCGGTTGCGAGCTTTACGGGGGGCGGGCAGTTGCCCAGTTGATCGGCTAAAGGCCTACTTGCAGGTGAGGCCTAGGGGAGGGGGGAATTTGTTCATCCACAAGGATGGCCGGGTGCTTACGCGCTTTCAATTTACGGCGGTGCTGAGACTGGCGTTACGCTGGCTTGGAGAGGATGCTGGGTCGTATGCGCCGCACTCCTTTCGTATAGGGGCGGCGACGAGCACGGCGGCCTTGGGGTTACCCGAGGAGGCAATTCGGCGCTTAGGCAGATGGAAGTCGGGGGCCTGTCACAGATATGTGCGCTTGTAAGGGCGGTGGGGGGGCTGGCTAACTGTGACTCTCTTTATCTTGCAGATGTTTTTCCAGGGTCTTGTCACTGTTGGGTTCTTGGCCACTCGTTTGTTTTCTGGGCCAGCCGATGAGCAGCGGCACGCCCGGTCAGGCTGAATTTGGGATTGGAGGCCTTCGGGGTGACTGTCTCATAGCTGGGCGAGCGCGGACTGCGATGGATTTAGCTCTTGCCTTTGCTGCGGCACCACGAACGGCTCAGAGGGACGCCAGATGCCTTGTTGATACATTTGGGTGGCAACGACCTGGTGTCCTGGACCTGACGACAGTTGATTCGGACTGTTATTAAGGACTTGGGAGCGATCCTGAGGATGTTCTCTGGGGTGTTTCTGCTTTGGTCGGATATCATTCCAATGCCAGCTTGCAAAACTCAGCGGCGGTGGTCGTGCGGGTTGACGAAGATTAATCGCCAAATTGGCAGATGGGTGGGGGAGCGGGGGGTGTCAAATATTGCACTCCTGGGCCGAGGTGGAGTGCGCTGGTTTGTATAGGGCGGATGGAGTGCATCTGTCCCCGGTGGGGATGGATTTGCTCCTCAATGATTGGCAAGAGGCCTTGGAAGGTATGCTGAAGAAATGGGGCGCTGGTCGCAGCTTGGCCGGGGGGGGCGGCTCAGGTCGGGTGGGGCCTGAGCCGGTGGTGGGATCCCGGAGGTTTCCGGGGTCCGGAGCCGGAGCCAAGCAGTAGGGCGGGGGTGGGGTACCCCCGACCCGGACAGTCCTTCTGGCTTTTGCTAATAATATGGCGAAGTCGGAAGAGGGAGGCTAGGCAATTTGCCGGGGCCTGGACATGGCGGAAGCGGAAGCGGCGTCACTTAGCTACCCACATGGCTGGTGAAAGTACGCTCTGCTGGGGGGGGGGTAAAGTTAATGTTTGAATTGTTGATGGTTATTGTAATTTTGTTAATGGGGCAATAAAGCTGCGACCAGTTGAATTCCCAATAAGTGTTGTGTATTATTTGTCATTGAATGTCGAGGGAGGGGGCCGATAGGCGGATGTGGCGGACCGGTCGGCCTTACCCGGTTATGGCAAGGCCGCGGGCCCCCCCGGCGTGTGTGCGGCCGGCGTTAACCGGGGGGGTGGCCGGTCGCGTGCCGCTCCGTGCTCGTGCGAGTCCGCGGTGGCGGGCTCGCGGCGTGCAGGGCTCTCATTGGCTCCCGCGGAGCCCGGAAGGTGGCGGGAGCCAATGAGAGGAGCTGGAGCTGGTCGTGAGGGGGGAGTGTGGAGGGGGCGTCGGGGCTCCTCCGGCCTTTCTCTCGTGGCAGCCAGAGGAGTCAGACGTCCCACACACCTGCCCCTTTTTTCGGGCAAGAGCTTCCGTTGGGTAAAATGTTGGGTTGTTGCAGCTGGGGGGGGGGGGGGGTGGCGGGATCCCGGAGGTTTCCGGGGTCCGGAGCCGGAGCCAAGCAGTAGGGCGGGGGTGGGGTACCCCCGACCCGGACAGTCCCTCTGGCTTTTGCTAATAATACAGCGAAGTCGGAAGAGGGAGGCTAGGCAATTTGCAATTTGCTACCCACATGGCTGGTGAAAGTACGCTCTGCTGGGGGGGGCGGGGGTAAAGTTAATGTTTGAATTGTTGATGGTTATTGTAATTTTGTTAATTGGGCAATAAAGCTGCGACCAGTTGAATTCCCAATAAGTGTTGTGTATTATTTGTCATTGAATGTCGAGGGGGGGGGGGCCGATAGGCGGATGTGGCGGACCGGTCCGCCTTACCCGGTTATGGATTAGAAGGGTTGATGCCGATTCTTAGGAGTATTTGGTGATAGTACAATAATAGGAAATTGGAGGTATATTATTATACTTTAATTGTTTTTAAATTATGCATTTTATGCTATATTTTGTTATAATTAACGTTCTTCATTTTGATGAACTGAAATGGCAGAAAATAAAAAGGTTATTAAATAAATTAAATTAAATAAGACCATTTAGGGGACTACATAAAAGTACAAGTAGGGTGGGTGGGAAGCCTGAAAAGGGAGATTAGGTGCTATTTATATGCAATCTGGGAAATCAGCAAGAAATCAGGATTCTCTCCTATTTATTAAACTGCATTGGGTGTTTACACAGATGTAAATAAGTGTTAAGAGGTTATGCCTATTAAAACATATTTAATGGACTTAAAAAATCGTAACCATGTCTTGAACCCCACATTGAATGACTAGTATGGAATTTCATATAAATACAGGGAATGAGGTGGGAAAGGACAGGGAGGATGACTCTATAGTTAATGCATGTTATAGTAATAAGTATTAACTGTAAAACAGCTGTTACTCTAGACATGCAGTTAATTACTTCAATGGTAACAGCCTTTGCTTTAATGCAGGGGCTCTCAATCCAGTCTTCGGGACACACTTAGCCAGTTAGGCTTTCAGGATAGCCACAATGAATATGCATGAGAGAAATCTGCATGCACAGCCTCCAAGAATGCAATGCAAATCTCTCTCATGCATATTCAGGGCCAACCTGAGGGTTTCTGCCACCCTAGGCAGGTTCTCCATGTCACCCCCGAAAGATTGCAGTGCCGCCTGGCTCACCATGCCACCCTCTTTCCCAGCATCCATCTTCTCACCTGGGGAGGGGGGCAGCACAGCGATGCCTACTCTGTGTCGGGCTTTTAAGTGCCCACATTAGCGCATTCACAGCCTGCCACTCCTGCCCCCCTCCAATGCAACTTCCTGTTGGAGGGGGCAAGAGCAGCAGGAGGTTGTGTCAAAGGGGGGCAGGAATGGCAGGTCATGAGCCCACTAGTGTGGGCACATTAAAGCCTGATGCAGTGGAGGCATCGGCATGCCTCCCCCCCCTTAACCAGATGAGAAGATGGATGCTGGGAGGGGGTGGTGTGGCAGACCAGGTGTTGGTGAACTGCTGCTTCACTGGGAGGAGGGGGGGTGATGTCACTCACCGGGACCCACCGCCCTAGGCGTTCGCCTAGTGGATGTGTTGGCCCTGTATATATTCATTGTGGTTATCCTGAAACTTGACTGGCAAGGTGTGTCCTGAGGACATGGTTGAGAACCCCTGCGTTAACGTGCAATAAGACACATTAACATGGTGGCTATTTCACCCTACATGCTGGACATATCCGTTTTCACCTAAAGGTATTACTGCAAAGGTTTTGCCATGAACACGCATTATTGGCAATATCTTACTGTGTGCTCATAAACAGACCCCTATAAGACAGAAGCAGAGATTGGGCTGAGAGGGTGGGAGGGATCTCAGGCAGCATCTACAGAGGACAGAGAGGTTAGGCACAGAGCTAGTGTGACTTTTGAAAGTTTTTGCCCTTCCACTAGCATTTACGATCTAGGACCTCATCTTGATTTTCCATTCAAGAGAGGCCTGTAAATCAGAAAACGTTAGTCATGCTCTGTAAGGCAACTCTGTT
This sequence comes from Ichthyophis bannanicus, assembly GCA_033557465.1. Taxonomy (NCBI): domain Eukaryota; kingdom Metazoa; phylum Chordata; class Amphibia; order Gymnophiona; family Ichthyophiidae; genus Ichthyophis; species Ichthyophis bannanicus. The sequence continues at coordinate 875,967,062 of CM066032.1, read as the reverse complement.
ACCATAGTATATAATTTAAGGTGTATACTAATATCCTCATACATTATTCAAGCTAGCTCTTTTAAATTAAGATTCTCTGTCACTTAGCTTAGAAAGCAAGTTGATTGTCCCCTAAACAGCTTGACTGTTAAAAAGATATTTGACCTGGCTACTGATAAATCCACACAAACGCCTTTCTAAACTTTTTCATAGGGCATCCTGCATGGGTAAAGGAAAATTCTGTACCTCAAGAATTTCTTGACGTGACACGGCTGCTGCCCCTTTTATTGATCAGAGATGGATCTGTCATTGGCCACATTAGTCATATCCAAATTTTGGTTTCTTTTAAATAGGAGGGACAGCAGCCTCTTTTGGGGGAAAAGGGATACAAGAAAAGCACCTTTAAACAAATTAATCAGAAGGTCACATTCTTCATTCAGTAGGCAGGCTGGGATGTAGCCAAAAGGACTTCCACTTGGGAGGAACTTTACCAAATTGCGCTGTTAACGAGGCAGATAGTTGGAGTTATTGGTCAACGTTAATAGATAGCACAGTGATTTCCTGTGCTTTCTGCAGATCTCACACTAACTGTTGGAGTGGGCAGGATGGGGTGAAGAGTAAGTGTGTCTTCAACATGTGGTTACCGTAGGTATCAGCAGTGTGCAGTAACCATAAAGGTTGCAGTCTGCACAGGTCCCAGTAAAGGCTCTTTAATGGGTGTCATTACTCGCTTCCATGGAGCTGCTGGGTTGCATTCTTTGTAATTTTGATACGTTATCTGCTGAGAAATGCTGTGCACCTCCCCAGCAGATACCACATGGCCTTTGCAGCCAATGCAGCACTACATTAGCTGTAAAAGCTTAGCACGGTTTAGTAAAGATACCCCTAGCTGTTGACGCTTTAGAATAGATTGGATTGTTTCTTATGATACAATTTCAAAAGCCATAGTCCTATGTTCCAGTATATTTTTATTTATTTATTTTATTTAATTTAGCTATATTTGTGTACTGCTTTTCACCAGGTCAAAGCGGATTCCAGAGAACAAAACATTATACATTGAATGTATTTTTAAACAAATGAACAATTTAACATCTGAACATTTCATTGTTTTGTTGATATAACTTTTAACATTTGATTAACATGCATATACAAAATAACATTTTAAAACGGAACAAACAAACCTCTTCCAAAGACGGGGAAGCTGTACAACTAGAGGGCATAACATGAAGCTGCAAGGGGGTAAATTGAAAGGCAATGTCAGGAAATATTTTTTCACTGAAAGGGTGGTGGATGCTTGGAATGCCCTCCCGATGGAGGTGGTGGGGGCAAACACGGTGACGGAATTCAAAATGGCATGGGACAGACACAATGGATCCCTTTACAGCAACAGGATAAAAACAAGATAAACAGTACCATCTAACTTCTGAACCATATAACGTCTCAACAAATAGGGGTGTCCTACATGGAGTGGTGGGTTCACCCCTAAACAAAGACATGGGGAGGGGTGGCCTGCGCAGAGCGACAGGTGCACCTACTCTTGCCATCTTGCTGGGCAGACTAGATGGACCATGCTGGTCTTTATCTGCCGTCACTTACTATGTTACTATATTTATATATTATATACATATATGTGTTATAATGGGTTGGATTGTGTAGTTTAGTGATTATGGGGGGGGGGATGGTCCAAATTGTTCTGTAAATAGGTATGTTTTTAAGTGTTTGCGGAATGTAGGGAGGTTGGTAATGTTTCTTAGGGTGTAGGGAAGAGAGTTCCAAAGGGATAGGGCATATACCTGAAATGCCCCGTGACATGTCTGTTGATTATATTTGCGTTTGTTCTGTGGTATGCTGAGGTTATTAACTGTTGTTTGTCTATGTGGCCTAGAGGTTGATGGTTGCTGTAGAAGGAGTTTGAGACATGTTTCTTGTTGGGAGTATAATGTTTTGTGAATGAGGACTATGCATTTGTAGTTGATTCTGCTTTTGAGTGGTAACCAGTGCAGATTCTTAAGAATAGGGATGATATGGTCAGATTTGTTTGCGCCTTGTATGATAAGTGCAGCAGTATGTAGGGCAGTTTGTAGGGGGAGAAGTGCTGATTGGGGTAGACCTTTGTAGATGTTGTTGCAGAAATCTGCATGAGGAGTATAAAGGTTTATAATGTTGATCTCAAGTCGGTTGGTTCCAGGAGGGGGCTGAGTTTCTGAAGAGTTTTTGCTTTGAAGTATATTGTTTTTGCTGTTGTTGATATTTGCGATTTGAATGATAGCTGCTGGTCAATTGTGATGCCAAGGTATTTAAGTTCAGTTATTGGTATGTTGTTTAGTTTGATGGTGGATGGTGGATGGTGGGGTGTTGGAGGTGTTCCTTGTGATGAACATAGCTTCTGTCTTCTTTAAATTAATCGATAGGTTGTTGGATGACTTGCTGAATGGAATCTGAGGAGTAAGTAAAGAGTTTGGTTAGTTGTTTCCTAATTTTATTAGTTTTTAATAGGAAATATTTTGAAAATCTGGCTATATTTTGAAATGGACTTTTGTCCTTCCAGGCAGTATATTGTGAACAGCATTGTAGGCTATCCACAATATTAAAGAGTGCATTTGGGCAATTTTTGTATAAGAACATAAGATATGCTATGCTAGGTCAGAGCAAGGGTCCATAAAGTCCAGTATCCTGTTTCCAACAGCAGTCAATCCAGGTCACAGGTACCTTTCAGATTCCCAAAATGCTATACAGATTCCATACTACTTATTCCTGGGGTAAGCAGTGGATTTCCCAGGTCCTCTTTAATAATGGTTTATGGACCTTACCTCCAGGAACTTGTCCAAACCTCTTTTAAACCTAGCTACACTAACAGCTTTTACTGCTTCCTCCGGCAATGAATTCCAGAGTTTAATTATACGTTGAGTGTAAACATATTTTCTCTGATTAGTTTTAAAATGTAATATTTTGTACAAAACACAGCATTTTAGCTTCTTTAATTTCTTGCTGCTTCAAATCAGAATCTTTCAAATGTTCATCATAAATGTCCTTATGTTCCTCATAAAAATAATGACCCAACCCCCACACCAAGTATTCTAGCTCTCTGCCCTTCTATGAATCAACTGCAACTGTATCCCAATAAGATACAGCTCAACTTTCTCTACCTATGCAGTCCCAATGGGGGTCATTTTATAAAGTTTTTTTGTGCATATATACTGGTCTACATGTCTAAAATGCCACTTATGAAATATCCTCATGCGTAAAAGTATGTGCAGTGACAACATGCATACTTCTACGCAATTCTGTAGCAGGCGTGTTCAGCAATGGATTTTGGGCGAAGAGCAGGAAAAGTCACAATACAAGCACTTTATAAAGCACGCATTTGCACCTACATTTACACCAGATGTGATTATGGCTGCTTTTGTGGGGCAGTTTTATAGGCACATAAGTGCCCATGGGGGCCAGGGGTGGCTCAAGGCAATCTGCTACCTGAGGCGAGGGATGAGATGGTGCCCCCCCCCCCCCCCCCGTAATGTTGGGGGGAACTTTCTCAAAACTCCAGTCAGGGACAAAACCAAACCAAAAAGCCGATTAGATAATATGGAGGAAATGCAAGATGTTTGCACACAAAGGAACTAAAAGAATGACCGAGAAACACAGCACACTTTATAAAACTAAATTATAACTCATGTTATAAACTGTGTTATGCTTCTTGCTTTTTCTTTTTGAACATTTATTTTGTATCCACAGAACCCCCTCCCTCATCACTGGGTGCAGAGCAGAACTAGGACATTCACCCACAGAACTCAATATCTTTAAAAAAAAATTCTGATTCTGGACATCTCACTAACAAACATTCTCCAGTACCAGGCATATTGGGAATTAATATAAAACCCTACAAGAATCACCAAAGATCTGCAAGACCAAATCTACCATACCATTACCAGCATAAACTTTCAAAACTCATACAAGGTGCCTACCCAGAAAAAAACAGCACTATGAATACTGCAGCGGGCCCTAGAACATCTAACACCTATTTGAAAAGCTGAACAAGTCAAATTACTACAGTAGAGATCCCTGTGTACAAGTTTCATGTTAACAGAACACACAGCCTTGGTCATACACTCAGTACACAGACTCTCACCAAGTACAGAATAAGTGATCACAATGTAAAGTAAAAATAAAATATTTAGACAAAAATTAAACCGAACCCCCAAGAAGTCAGACTTTGCATACAGTGCAACACCAGATAAGAGATGCAGTTTCCCGTACTGTGTAAACTATGAAGATAGCACAAAGTTCAATCACTAAATTGAAAATAAAATTATTTTTTCTACCTTTGCTGTCTGACCATTTTATTCTCTGGTCATGCTGGTCCTGATCCGAGGCTTCTGCTTTCCTGTGTTCTCTTAGCACTCTCTCTGCCATTTCCTGTCTCTTATTTTGTTTTCTTCACTTCCTTCCATCAGCCTATTTCCAGTCCCAGTAACCCTCCCCACATGTCAACTCCCTTCCAGTCCCAGTGCCCCTTTCCTGCCAGCTTCCTCCCCATTATAGAGCCATCTACCAGTCCCATCCCCAAGTGTCAGCTTCCTCCAGTCCCACCCCCAGGTGTCATCACCCTTCCAGTCCCCCTCCAGTACCATCCCCAGGTGTCAGCTCCCATCCATCCCCCTCCTCCATTGATAATGTCATCACCCTTCCAGTCCCCCTCAGTATCATCCTCAGGTATCAGCTCCCTTCCAGTCCCCTCTTTCCCTCCATATCAGTTCCCTTCCAGCCCCCACCTTCCCCCATGTCAGTTATCTTCCAGCCCTCTCTTTCCCACTCTGTCAGTTCCCTTCCAGCCATCTCTCTCCCCCTCTGTCAGCTCTATTCTGCTCTCTCTCCTTCTCCTCCTGTCAGCTCCCTTCCAGCCCTCTCTTTCCCCGTGTCAGTTCCCTTCCAGCCACTGTTCCCTCTAAGCTGTGCACGTGTGCGCGCGCACACACCTCGCCGAGCGAGTGCGCATACTTTACAACAGAGCGCACAAACATTACGGCTCTGATTCTGATAGAAAACAACACAGATGTCTTAAAATGTAAAAGTTATGATTTTAACTACTAGAAATTTCCTGCTTCATTTAGTAACCGTAAACCATTATTAAAGAGGACCAGGGAAATCCATTGCTTACCCCAGGATAAGCAACATGGAATCCGTATACCTTCTTGTGAATCTGTTAGGTACTTGTGACCTGGATTGGCCACTGTTGGAAACAGGATACTAGGCTTGATGGACATTGGTCTGACCCAGAATGGCATATCTTATGTTCTTGATGGGATGGGTCAGAAGGGATGCTTCAGGTAAGACAGTGGTGAGTTGGTTGCCCAAAATTTAAAGTGACAGTGTCAGAAGTCCTTAAAAATTGAATAAAAATGGCAGTAGTTTCCAGATAGAAGTAGATTGGGTTGGCAAAGATAGTTATAATACAAACAGGTGGCTGGAACTCAGAAAAGAGATTTGAATGTGAGAAATAGCTGCTGATCTGTAGCAGTGCTGTTAAAAGACTGCAAATTTGCTGGACTGTCTCAATGGGCACAGGAAGCTTTGGAAAGGTGTGGAAAGAAAATTTAAAAACAATATTTTATTATTTTAATATATTTTGGGTGTATAATATACAGCTGTGGTCAACATTATTGGCACCCTTGCAGTTCAACCCCTTAATGTCCAACATCTCCTTAAAAAATGGCAAGTGCAGTGGCTTTAGACTTTATATGCACACATATTTGGCACTTAAAATAATCAATAAAATAAGACCAATTGAAAAAAGAAATAGTAGGAAATAGTATATAAACTGGGACATTGCCAGAACATTGATTATTCAAAAATCCTCAGACCTTGAGTTGGTAAAATCAGTCCATTACAGTAATATTACAAACTCAGTTCATTGATCCAAAACCAATACTTCTTAAATATTTACTTCATTTATCTATAGTTACTTCTGTTATTTATAGTTAATAGACTGAAACTTTTTTGTTGGATCATTTGCCTTGGACAATATAACCGCCCTCGCAGCAAACCCTCCTTTTATTTTATTATTATCTGGAAACGCAATTGCCACATAAATGTTAAGAACTAAGAACCCGCACACAGCAAGTGCTCAGTGCACTTTTCTGTTAATGAGCCATGAGCGAAGCTTTCGCAAACCATGAATGGAGAAGCTTGTTCCACCAACTTGCATTCAGGAATCACTATCCTCTGAGTTGATGTCCAGCCTCATAAACAACCCTTGTTTATCCAAGTTTCAATCCCTGTTCAAATGTGAATACATTGCAGTTAGCCTGCAATGTATATGTTTTGTTTGATGTGCACCGCACTGATATTAATAGCGCGACATAAAAGAAATGCTAAATAAATAAATAAATAAATTCCTTTACCATGGCTCCATATAATTTCTCATTTAGTGAACTCATCATTCCTCGCAACATGGCACCATGTTTCCAGCTGCCGTATCTTCACAGCTCTTACTCAAGCGAAAATGCCATCAAACTGAAGAGCTCCTCTGAATATCATCTCTCCTCATGTCCTCCCAAATAGGGCAATCAGGAACACTCCTATTAGCTTAGAAATGAATGTATTTGGATCTCATTTTAAAAAGCGTCAGTCATATTGCCCTTTTTTCTGATAGGGCCCCAGAACTCATCAGTTAACCAATCAGATTTCGGCCAACCCCTCCATGAGGAATGATGGACTTCCCCTTTCTCTTAATACTTATAAGACACATCTCCATAATATTCCCCTTTATTTATTTTATTTATCTATTTTCTTCTATACCGCCCCTTCCAGTGATCAAGGGCAGTTTACATGAAACATCTTAACAATTGTACACAGTTGTATACATTTACATTGAACAATCGGATTCAACTATTTACATTGAACGGTCAGGTTCAACTATTTACACTGAACAATAAACTTCAACTTTATGAGATATTAATAATACATCACATAATGCTCCACCAATCAATTTCTAAATTCAGCCCCCTAGGGGCCACCGTTTGCAATTTAAAAATCCACCATTGTTTCATATATTGCAAACGGGTTACCCAATCGCCCCCTCCACAAAGTGAGAGGGACATGATCAATAACTTGCCACTTGAGATCACTAAATATATGTCCCCTTTCAATACAGTGTCACCATCGGAGCTGATAAGACTTTAGTGTTCAAACGGAAACGGTGCTCTTGCAGTCTAATTTTTACCGAATGATTCTGTCTGTTGTGTTGAGGGCGGTTTGGAGTGGGTACAGAGTGGTGATTGGGAGGCCGTGGTATATGGAGTTACAGTAGTCCAGATGCGGGAGAGTCATCGCCTGCATGACAGATCTGAAGCCCTCAGCGTCTAGGAGTGGTCTTAGTCATTGTATCGGTCTGGCTTTGAAAAATACTCTTTTTGCAGTTTTTGCAATATGCTGTTTGAATAATAGTGCACCTATGCACAACAGATGTCCTTCACAGTCTATTAACCAGGGACACCACCAACAGGCCCAGACGAGCTAACAGCAGCAATAGACTCCGCACACCCACAGGATACCATAAAACAAAACAAGCTACCTCCAACAGAGCTATATCACTCTCAGCACCGGCCCTCTGGAACTCCCTCCCAGATGATCTACGAGCACTGAATGACCTCAAGGATTTCCGCAATCCCTCAAAACCTTCCTATTCATGGAATTCTATGATCAAGCAATCTAAAGACCCCTCCCTACTAGCACGCATAAAAATGAAGAGCCAAAACCTAAAGATGCTTGATCCAAGAATTCTTGTCAGGTAACTGTTTATTATTCACTTAAATACCAATACATTTTTATTTATATCCTGCAACCATTGCATAAACAAACGTTTTTCTTATACCTCATTTTCCAACCTTGCTGGAGTGAGTAAAGGAACCCAACAGGAACAAGGCAAAGAACATCTGAGATACCTCATTCCACCACTTGAATCACCTTCGCAGGAAGGTCCTCTACTACCTGAGCGGTGTTACATTATATTTAACCACTATGGTGGACATTTAAAAACATAAACTCTGACTGCAACATTTCAGTACTGACCTGTATGACTTTTGTGAACAAACACGAGAAGCAGAAGTCTGCTTTAACCCGTTAATATAGAGCTGCTCGAGAGGTAAACAGTACTGCTGCTGTCTCAATGGGCATAAATTGAAGAGAGATATAATGTGTAGCATCACTCATAAACAAAAAGGTGCTTCTTCAAGATTATCAGGACTATATATTAGAGTCTATATATGAAAACATGAAGGCAACATTATTTTGATTGAATTGCACATTTATGCTAGAACTGTGTTAGATAACACATTTGCAGTCTGACTCGGCAGCAATTTCCTTTATAAAATCAATAGCAATAACTGTAGGGGATAACTAGGTAAATATTTAAGAGCGAGGTTGAAATACCATAGTTATATTTGTTGGTTTCATTGAACCCACAGAACAGAAAGTGAGTTTAGAAGAGCTGAACATGAGATACCCAAGCAAAAAGCTGATTTACAGGTGTAAATTGGAATGCGTGCATGACTAGCCATTTTAGAACACTCACTATTTATATGTGTGTGTTGTTGCACAAACATTTTAAAGGAGTGTGCTCTAGGAATGGGGTGAGCAGACCTTGAAATTAGCAATGTGCACTGGCAAAAAAAATGTCAGTTCATTTTTGAAGTCTTCAGATGTTTCCCCAAATTTTGGGCAATTATTTTCAGTTTGTTTCAGAATTTGATTTAATAAAAAAAAAGTTAAAGTTTATTAGAACTTTTGAACACATGCAGATCAGTTGTAAATGCATTAATTCATTGGTTAACATGTTAAATAGATATGCTGTACCCAGGGTCGTGCTTACTAAAGTTCTCTAAAGATGGTTTACCACACAGTAATACTAGAGGGCATAAAACGAAGCTGCAAGGAAGTAAACTTAAAAGCAATCTCAGGAAATACTTTTTCACTGAAAGGGTGGTGGATGCTTGGAATGCCCTCCCAACAGAGGTGATGGGGGCAGATATTCAAAATGGCATGGGACAGACACAGAGGATAAAATCAAAATAAACTTAACTATTTTTTATACTTCAACAAATAGAGAGGGATGACCTGAACAGAGCGGCGGGTACAACCCTAAACAAAGGCATAGTTGGGGGTGATCTGCACGCAGCATACTGGTCTTTATCTACGGTCATATACTATGTTACTTAGAGGGGAATTTTAGAAGATCCATCCAAGTGCATCTAAACCAGAACGTCTGAAAATAATGCAGGCACATCCAGGTGCAGACGTGATTTCACAAAGTTGGATGTGCCTGATAGGGATGTTTGCAGGGCATCTGAACCATATTTAAGAACCCAGACATCCAGGATAGCCTAATGATTAGAGTAGTGGGTTAGGAACAGGGTTCAAATCCCACTGCTGCTATAGTTGAAATTGCCATGAGTACTGGGGATGATGGAGTGCTTTCTTCTCTATACCCTATGCATGTTTTTCAGCTAAAATGAGTACTTTTCAGATGCTTGTTTATCACTAGGTGTGCCTTGGAGCAGGTCTAAAGTTAGACATGACCCCTGATCTCCATGATTTATTTATTTATTTAACAGTTTTTATATACCGTCTTTCTACAATTCAAGACGGTTTACATGTAACATAACTGACAGTATTATACAACTGTTTACATAGAACACAGAACAAGGTAACAGGTTACATAGAACGAGAATAAGTGGCTATATAAGTAACATAAGAACTAGGGAACTAATAAACTAATAACTATGTACAAAATATTATTTACAATAATATGAATCGTTTGTTTACCTAAGAAATAGCAAGGGTCACTAGGATCTCAATTAGAGGGACTAGTAGGAAGGTAGGAGTAGTGGAGTAGGAGTAGGGGGGAGGAACTAGGGTGGTAGGCAAAAGTGTTCGAGGAAGAGGTAAGTTTTTAATCTTTTTCGAAATTCTGCGGGGCTCACACAGTTACGTAGGTCATGGGGAAGAGTATTCCATGGGGGGGGGGGCGTAGAGAGAGAAGGCCCTGTTGCTAGTAGATTGTTTAAAGTGTATCTTGGATGTAGGAATGAATAGAAGGTTTTTGGTAGAGGAGCGGCGCGTTCTTGTATTATTAGGGAAGGCCAGGAGAGGGGAAAGGTAAGGAGCTGATTCTTTTGAGATAATCTTATGAATAAGGGTGAGCACTTTAAATTTAGCTTGGAGTTGGATTGGGAGCCAGTGTAAGTCATAGAGGACAGGTGTAATATGGGATCGCCTAGGGTTGTTAGTTATTAAACGTGCTAGTGTATTCTGGGCAAGTTGGAGAGGTTGGATAGTAGTTTTAGAGAGGCCATGATAGATAAGGTTACAATAGTCAAGTGAGGGGGTTGTGAGAGCCTGACAGACAGTACGAAAGGAGTTGGGGCTTAAGAGGGGCTTGAGGTTACGGAGTGTACGGATGTTTCTGTGATGAGGTGGGGCCTTTCTGATCCATGGCAGTGCCCTAACCATGCCTCCATGTTCCTAGGAACAGCCCAGCCACACCTCCTCCATGCTTCTCTTCAGATTCAGATGTCCCCACACTCAGCTTCTAAAATGGCTCTGGAAACAGTCTTTTGTGATTCGGACATCTCTATGCCTGTTTTTGGACATCCAAAGCATGAATAGGGCTTCTAAAATGACTCCCTAAATGTATTGAGCTATTACTGCATGGCAGCACAGTAAAAGTCCCATGTTAACAGATTAGAATGCAATGGGGTGATGACTGAATGGGCTAGGGGAGGAGTTTCGAAATTGACCGCACATCGTGGTTAGCATGGGCATCAATGGTGTTCACTAACTGCAAATGTCATTAATTTGGATGTATTTACTGCCTCCTCAATGGGTAGTGGTAAATGCACTGATGTTACATACACTTGCAGTTTAACATGTTCAGGTACGTCTCCCTCAGAAACCTCAGAGGGGCATGAGGGGAATGCCAACAGTTAATGCGGGTCTACTTCAGCTCCCATGCGGATCTTTGGGGCTTAACAAATGCTACAATAGCACATTTTAGTAATCATGCCCCTAAACCTTTTGTTGTTGTTGTTGTTAAGTGCCGTCGAGTTGGAGTCGACTCATGGCGACCCTCTGGATAGCTATCCTAAATTGTGTTCGGTCTTCAGTCAGGCGGCTCATTGTTGACAGACTGGTACCCGTAGCTGCTGTTATTGTAGCGATCCATCTCATTGCTGGCCTTCCTCTTTTGCGTTGACCTTCTATCTTGCCAAGCATGATGTCTTTCTCTAATGATCTCTCTCTCCGCATGATGTGTCCAAAGTATGAAAGTTGAAGTCTTGTCATCTGAGCTTCTAAAGAAAGCTTAGGTTTGATCTCTTCTAGTACCGACTGGTTTGTTCTTCGGGCAGTCCATGGTATACACAGTATTCGCCGCCAGCACCATAATTCAAAGGCATCAATTTTCTTCCTGTCTGTCTTTTTCACTGTCCAGCTTTCACATCCATATGATGTTATTGAAAATACCATGGCTTGAACAAGTCGAATCTTTGTATGGAGAGAGACATCTCTGCTCTTGAGAATCTTATCTAGGTCTTTCATAGCCATTCTGCCAAGAGCAATGCGTCGTCTTATTTCTTGACTGCTTGTTGCTTCTTTATTGATAGTTGATCCAAGTAGGTTAAAGTTGCTCACGATTTCAATTTCTTCCTCTTCAACGATGAACCTGTTGATTATGCCAGTTGTCATGATCTTTGTCTTCTTTACATTAAGGTGCAGGCCCATTTTGAGACTATTTTGTTAAGGCACATTAACAAACTAAATGTATGGTAATGAATGCACATTTCTACTCGAAAATATATCTGCATTTTGTACTGTCATGTGTGGTAGGAACCAGGCACTAGATAAGAAGTAAGCTTGGGCTCTTTCTTGCTTTTATCCTACTGCCTGTCTCTGTCTCATGAGATTTCCCTCCTAGATTTCCTGAACTGATTGGGCCTGAAGAAGGCTTTCACTGATTATATGTACCCCGGAACTCTCAGTCCTCTGTCCTCAGATACAGCGCCATACCAAGCTATAACTGTGTCCTATACAGCTCATAAATCAGGCACCCCTCCCCCCATTATAATATATCAGACTTTATCAGCTGCATGTTTTGTATTTTAGTCAAATAGTATTTTTAATTTCACATAGATCTATTGGTTAATACAACCGTGTAAAATCACTGCTAGGAAGACATGTGAACAAAAATCTTTCAGCAGCGTGCACTCGGAGCTAAATGTGCCCATGGACAGATAGGCTCCTGTGATTCAGAGGTATCAGCCAGCTGCCCCTTTTGCCCATAGGTAAAAGTGGCTGTGCAGGTACTGTAGGTCTAGAGATGAATTACAGGAAAATCTTGACCCAGGAGATTTTGTTTTTTCACACCAGTCCATGGAGTATCAAATAAGCCTTTGACACCATTTCTCACAGGCGACTTATAAACAAACTGAGCACCCTAGGGATGGGCCCTAAAGTTACTGCTTGGGTTAGAAATTGGTTGAGTGGGAGGCAACAAAGGGTACAGGTAAATGGAGCTCACTCTGAGGAGAAGGAAGTTACCAGTGTTGTGGCCCAGGGATCTGTCCTTGGTCCGATTCTTTTTAACATCTTTGTTAGTGATAAACCGGAAGGACTGCCGGGTAAGGTTTGCCTCTTTGCGGATGATACCAAAATCTGGAATAGAGTAGACACCCAGGAAGGTGTATATAACATGAGGAGGGATCTAGCTAAGCTTGAAGAATGGTCTAGAATTTGGCAGCTGGGATTTAATGTTAAAAAATGTAAGATCATGCATTTGAGCTGCAGCAATCCAAGGGAGCAATATAGTATAGGGGGTGAAGTACTTTTGTTCACTAAAGAAGAGCGGGACCTAGGCGTGGTTGTGTCTGATGATCTTAAAGTAGCTAAACAGGTAGAAAAGGCAACAGCAAAAGCTAGAAGGATGCTTGGGTGCATACGGAGAGGAATGGCTAGCAGAAAAAAGGAGGTGATAATGCCTCTGTATAAGTCTTTGGTGCGACCTCATTTGGAGTATTGTGTGCATTTCTGGAGTCAGTACAGAGGGTGGCTACTTAAATGATTAGTGGTCTTCATTATAAAGTATATGAGGACAGATTTAAGGATCTTAATATGTACACCTTAGAGGGGGGATAGCGGTGATATGATTGAGATGTTTAAATACCTCCGTGGCATAAATGCACATGGGGAGAGCCTCTTTCGATTGAAAGCAATTTCTACTACGAGGGGACATGGGATGAGGGCGAAAGGGGATAGATTCAGGAGTGATATGCAAAAATATTTCTTTACGGAAAGAGTGGTGGATCCGTGGATTAGTCTCCCAGTGGAGGTGGTAGAGATGAGGACAGTATCTGAATACAAAAAAGCATGGGACAAACATAGAGGATCTCTAAAGGAAAAAAGGGGACTGTTGTAGTGATTGATATGGAAGGGCAGACTAGATAGGCCATGTGGTCTTTTTCTGTTGTCATTTTTCTATGTTTCTAAATAGCACTGACAAAGCAATATTCAAAGTAGTTTTTCTGATTAACAGTACATGCTAAGTAGATACATTTTGGTAAGAGGGATATTCAACAGTTTTGAATTTTGAGTTTTGAATTCCTACGCTTCCTTTGCTATGTACTGTCATGAGGTAGACAGCACAGACCCTGAAATATTAAGGAGTAATATAAAAGAAGAGCTTACCTTACAGCCATATGTGCAGTTGCAGCATTCACAATGCAGAGGGGCAGGGAAAGTTGAAACAAACTTTCCTCATGGCCTTAGTGACGCAGTAAGAATTCAGGGTTCCAATCAGGCTCACCTGGAGCCAGAGTCACGTTCTACGTCTGATGAGCAGAGAGATAAAAACAGGTGGGAAAGCCCACAGAGTCAGCTCAAGCTGGGACTAGGGCTGGAGCAGGAGTTCGAGTTTGAGGAGAAGAGCAGAGACCAAAGGAAGTCTGACTGCAGTTCCAGGCAGGCTTGGAGAGTTAGGACCGAAGAGCAGTCCAGGAGATTGAGAGGTCAGTCTTAGAGAGAAGGTGAGACAAGAACTCCAGAGCAGTTACAGAAAGACACATTGCCTTGGAGAACCAGGGCTGAAGAAAGGCAGGCTGATAAACTCGAGAGAGCTAGGAAAGACAGTGGCAAAGTCTTCCCAGCCAGAGGGGTCCTCGTACCGAGGCAAACAGCCAAGCCAAAAGAGAGCAAAGGTCACGTCCAGGGAAGATCACTGAAGGCAGGAAGTGAGTTCTGTTCAGCTAAACACAGTAACTGGTGTTCACAGAGAAAAGCAGTGTGCAAGTCAGAGAGAAAGCCTTGGCTGGAAGCAGAAGGGCTGGAAACCACCTTCTCCACGAAAAGAGATAAGTACCCTGTCTTTTGTAAAGGGAAAGAAGTGGGTCCCCGTGGGAGAAGCCAGGCTTACAGCAGGCTAGAGAATCCTTACTGGCATAAGACGTAGGAGGAAATCCCCAGCACAGCTCCTGCTATCTTTGACACCCAAAAGCAGCTCCAACTCACAGAAGCTGAGGTATCCCGAGGGCAAAGCTCTGAGAGCAGCTTCACAGGGACTCAGTGCCCATACACAGGACCAGGTCCTGACCCTATGCAGTGGGAAAGCTATATCCCAGAAAACATCCCCGAGCCAATGGAATGTGCTTTGTGTGTAGCAGATGACATAGAATCTCTGTGTTAAAAGGGAGCAGGAAAGGAATTATGTTTTTGCACCTATGGAATGTGATGGACTCTATTTGCTGAAGAAGATGCATAATTATTGTTTGTAATAATCCTTTGCACCGGTGAAGTAACCGTTCAGTTTATGTTGTCCTTATTTGAAGACATCCTCAAGGGAAAGAGAATAAAACCCAACCTTAATTTTCACTCTGGATTCTTTATTCCACAACTTCAGGCTATACCCAGGTCTAGGCAACCGCCTAAGACCGGCTTAGTCTCACAAATGGCGTAGTTCTTGGATGCCAGAAAAGAGGACACCGTACAAGCAGGACGGAGTCACCAGCGCCAGAGGATGCAACCAGGACGGCGGTGAACCCCTCCCAGACAACTCCAGGATCAGGAGCAGTCAAGGACCTTCTCAAGGCCAGAATCACCACCTGACTCAGGTAATCGTATCTGGGTACAGCCAGGGTGGGATTCTGAGGAGGTATCTGAGGGACTGAAAATCCCAGTGTAGTAGCATTGGAAAAAAAAAAAAAAAGGGGTTCCGCACTTGCTTTTTTTTTTTCTCATTTGTTACAGGCTATCAACATGGAGACTCCACCAGACATCTTGAAATGGATGGGGCTCCAATTCGAGAAGCAACGCGAACTTGCCCAGCAGTGCCAGGAACAAGCCCTAGCAGCAATGCAGATGCAGCAAAAGCCGCTGACGGACTTGTTGCAGGTGGTACTACAGGAGCGGCAAACAGAGAAAAGAACTGAAGGACACTTTTGTGGGGTAGGCCCACAGACATGTGGAATTTTGTCTTTTGGACAGTGGTCAGGAAAAGACAATATTGACGATTTCCTTGAAGCCTTTGAGCGTGTAGCTCGTGGTGCAGGCTGGCCCGAGCAACAATGGGCAGTCCGCCTAGCTACCTCCCTGACAGGAGAAGCCCTGGCGGCATACAAGGCTATGCCAGCTGCCCAGGCCAATGAGTATAATAATGTAAAGGCAGTCATACGGGATAGGCTAGGCCTGTCACCTATGGTATATCGTAGAATGCTGAGAGCTACAAAACTCCAACAAGGTGAAACTCCGAAGGCACTAGGTCAACGGATACGTAGCCTAGTATGGAAGTGGCTCACGCCAGAAGGGAAGACAATGGAGCACATTTTAGATATGCTTGTGTTAGAACAGTTCTTCGAAGCTGTGCCAGCTGAGGTAAGGTCATTCCTCACTCTACAGAATTGCCAGAAGACAGACGAGGCTGCTCTCCTAACAGAAAGATTCATGGAGGCTCAGATAGCCCATGGACCGCATGGAGGAGCTAGCGACTCACTTGACATGGCAAACTTCGGCAGAGTAATGAAAGACCCGAGATTAAGCATACCAGCTACAGAAAAATGTAGGAGTAAGGGTATAGCGAATGACTCTCGCATAGTGTGTTTTAAATGTGGGAGGTTGGGTCACAAGGGGTATGAATGCAAAGAGCGCACAGCACTAATGGGGGAAAAAGCAAAATATAAGCAAGGAGGCTTCCGCCTGGAGGTGGAAGTACATGGGGTGCAGGCCGAGGCCCTACTTGATTCCGGGGCGGACCAGACTATGATGTCAGAACGGTTCTGGCGACGTTTACAAGCCAGCAACCAATCTGCCCCAAATCAACCAGAAGGCGTGGCCAAGATAAAATGCATACATGGGGCGGCTAACCCTTACCCACTTTACAAGCTATCCATAAAAGGGTTGGGTGTTAGGAAAGAGATTTTAGTTGCTTTAGTTCCCTGTCTCCCTTTTGACCTAGTGTTAGGCCGAGATTGGCCACTATTCGAGGAAGGGATAGGTGAAGGCCTACTAGGTGAAGAAGAGAGCGCTCCTAGCGAGTCCTACGCCCAGCAGGTGACAGGCCAGGTTGAACCCCAGCAGGCAGACAAGCGGGAAAAGGGGGGGGGGCCCAAGAACAGCTGAAGGACAGAGGGGAAGGAGAAGCCTTGATGACTTTAATCCCTGGGCCTTTGTTTGCAAAGCCCAAGAGGGGAGAGGCAGGTAAAAAAAACCCTGAGAACATTAATGTAGCCAAAAAGGAAGGCTTTGTGTTAAAGTACTGTAAGGCAGTCCCAAACGCCCAAGGGCCACAAAGAGCTAGCGCTGCTGCAGCCGGGTACGACCTGTTCAGCGCAGTAGAGGAGGTAGTTCCCAAGAAGGGAAAAGCATTAATAAGCACCGGGCTACAAATCCAGTTGCCAGCAGGCTGCTACGGGAGGATAGCACCCCGGTCTGGGCTCGCGGCCAAACATTTTATCGATGTTGGGGCGGGGGTTATTGACCCCGATTACAGGGGGGTCGTGCAGATTCTACTCTTCAACTTTGGCGAGCAGGATTTTAGGGTCAAGGTAGGGGACAGAGTAGGCCAACTCATATGCGAGCGGGTTGGGTTCCACGAGATAAAAGAGATGCCATACCTGACCACCACCAGCCGAGGAGGGGGTGGTTTTAGTTCCACGGGTCAAAAGGAGGTTAAAGCTATGGCTGCCCTAGCGGAAGAAAAGGTAGAAGAGGACTTAGAACCCCAGGTCCAGGAGTGTAAGGAAAACCCAGCTCCAAGAATGGGAGAAGAGTTGTCACGGCAGCAGCGAGACCAATTAACACGACTGCTGGCAGGTTTTAGGGATGTCCTCACTCCATTGCCAGGAGAGACAGGGTTGGTAGCTCATGAAATTCACACCCCTCCGGGAGAAATAGTGCGGCAAAGGCCTTATCGCCTGCCGGAGGCCTGTAAGAGGGAAGTGATAGAACAAGTACGGGATATGTTAAAAATGGGAGTCATCGAGGAGTCCAAAAGTCCCTGGTGCAGTCCGGTGGTTTTGGTACCAAAACCAGATGGGAGCCTGCATTTTTGTATAGACTTTCGTCGAGTCAACCCCATCTCCCTCTTCGATGCATACCCCATGCCGAGGATCGAGGGGTCGCTCGACAAGTTAGGGCAGGCACGCTATCTGACCACCCTTGACCTTACGAAGGGGTATTGGCAGATTCCGCTTACCCGTGCCTCTAGGCCAAAAACAGCTTTTAGCACACCCCTCGGCTTATTTCAATTTAAGCGAATGCCATTTGGCTTACATGGAGCAGCGGCGACATGCCAACGCTTGGTTGACCAGGTGCTACGTCCCCACCACCAGTATGCAATGGCCTATTTGGACGACATTGTGATACATAGTGAAAATTGGGCACAGCATCTGCCTAGGGTAGAGGCCTTATTAAAAGCCCTACGACATGCCGGTCTGACCCTGAATCCGGCCAAATGTTTATTCGCCGGGGCAGAGGTGAAGTATTTAGGGCACATGATCGGGAAGGGTATGGTGCGACCATTAGGCAGTAAGTTAGAAAGTGTCCAGAAGTTCCCCCAGCCAATAACCAAGAAGCACCTTCGTAGTTTCCTCGGTTTGGTTGGTTATTACCACAGGTTCATACCGCGGTTTGCGGATGAAAGTGCGGTCTTAACTGACATGTTGAGAAAAAATGCCCCAAATAGTTTGGTCTGGTCAGCAGAAGCGGAGAGGGCATTCCTCCGGTTAAAAGGGAAGCTTTGTCAAGCCCCAGTCTTGCGAGGAGTAGACTTCCACAGGCCATTTATCCTACAGAAGGATGCCTCGGAATCTGGTCTCGGGGCCGTCCTATCACAAGAATTTGAGGGAGTAGGGCACCCCATTCTATATTTAAGTAGGAAACTGTCCGGGGCGGAGATTAATTACGCAACGGTGGAGAAAGAATGCCTGGCGATTAAGTGGGCGGTAGAAGCCCTCCGTTTTTATCTCACGGGTCGCCGATTTATACTTGTGACTGATCATGCACCCCTGAAGTGGCTAGGTACTATGCAGAATCATAATCCGCGGCTCACTCGCTGGCATTTGGCCCTGCAGGCATTTAATTTTACCGTAAAACATAGGGCAGGCAAGCTCCACCTTAACGCGGATGCATTGTCGCGTATTCCGTGCTGTACGGACATTTGTCCCTCAGCCCGAAATAGCTTAAGAGGGGGGATATGTCATGAGGTAGACAGCACAGACCCTGAAATATTAAGGAGTAATATAAAAGTAGAGCTTACCTTACAGCCATATGTGCAGTTGCAGCATTCACAATGCAGAGGGGCAGGGAAAGGAGAAACAAACTTTCCTCATGGCCTTAGTGACGCAGTAAGAATTCAGGGTTCCAATCAGGCTCACCTGGAGCCAGAGTCACGTTCTACGTCTGATGAGCAGAGAGATAAAAGCAGGTGGGAAAGCCCACAGAGTCAGCTCAAGCTGGGACTAGGGCTGGAGCAGGAGTTTGAGTTTAAGGAGGAGAGCAGAGACCAAAGGAAGTCTGACTGCAGTTCCAGGCAGACTTGGAGAATTAGGACCAAAGAGCAGTCCAGGAGATTGAGAGGTCAGTCTCAGAGAGAAGGTGAGACAAGAACTCCAGAGCAGTTACAGAAAGACATGTTGCCTTGGAGAACCAGGGCTGAAGAAAGGCAGGCTGATAAACTTGAGAGAGCTAGGAAAGACAGTGGCAAAGTCTTCCCAGCCAGAGGGGTCCTCGTACCGAGGCAAACAGTCAAGCCAACAGAGAGCAAAGTTCACGTCCAGGGAAGATCACTGAAGGCAGGAAGTGAGTTCTGTTCAGCTAAACACAGTAACCGGTGTTCACAGAAAAAAGCAGTGTGCAAGTCAGAGAGAAAGCCTTGGCTGGAAGCAGAAGGGCTGGAAACCACCTTCTCCAACGAAAAGAGATAAGTACCCTGTCTTTTGTAAAGGGAAAGAAGTGGGTCCCCGTGGGAGAAGCCAGGCTTACAGCAGGCTAGAGAATCCTTACTAGCATAAGACGTGGGAGGAAATCCCCAGCACAGCTCCTGCTATCTTTGACACCCAAAAGCAGCTCCAACTCACAGAAGCTGAGGTATCCTGAGGGCAAAGCTCTGAGAGCAGCTTCACAGGGACTCAGTGCCCATACACAGGACCAGGTCCTGACCCTATGCAGTGGGAAAGCTATATCCCAGAAAACATCCCCGAGCCAATGGAATGTGCTTTGTGTGTAGCAGATGACATAGAATCTCTGTGTTAAAAGGGAGCAGGAAAGGAATTGTGTTTTTGCACCTATGGAATGTGATGGACTCTATTTGCTGAAGAAGAAGCATAATTATTGTTTGTAAGAATCCTTTGCACCGGTGAAGTAACCGTTCAGTTTATGTTGTCCTTATTTGAAGACATCCTCAAGGGAAAGGGAATAAAACCCAACCTTAATTTTCACTCTGGACATGACTGCAGTGTCTTTATTCCACAACTTCAGGCTATACCCAGGTCTAGGCAACCGCCTAAGACCGGCTTAGTCTCACAGTACATAGTTTCTATATTGTTATATTGTTATATGTAACTGCTGTCATTTCAGAATTAAATGTTAAAATGTAAACCGCTGCTGATCACTGGAAGGAGCGGTATAAATATGAATTCAAATAAATAAACAGCACTAACCAGGCAATACCACTGAATATTCCCTCTGGTTACTGCAGCACTGTTTGGATAGTGTCAGAGCAGTCTGTGGGTATGATGAGGATGATCCTGGCACTTAGCTGGTTAGCAGCGATTTTCAGTCCACTAACCGCCTAACAATCTACATAAAGTTAGGACAGATCAATGGTTGACCTAACTTTATGTGGTGCAGCTGTCTAGACAGTGGCTGAATATCGCTGCTGTCCAGAATATTGCATTAGTCTCCGCTTACCCTGATATTCAGAGCTGGAAGATATCCAGGTCCCAGCGCTGAACTTCAGGTTTTACTTTTAGCGGTGACAGCCAGCCACTTAAAAAATGCTGACCGCTACCAATGAATATTAACTTGACTTGTGAGATCCTACAGTTTTGCAGTCTACATCAGTAAATATTTTCCTGTCTCATGTTTGGCTGAGACATGCTGATGTCAACAGGCCTGAATGTAGAAAGTTAGAATAAGGCAGCATAGCTCATCCACTGAAAGCCATGTTAACCCTATATCATCTCTGTATCAGAAAAACACTGGGATCAGTGAAGAACTAGATGAGACTTGTAGAAATCACTTTAAAAGAATTCAAATTCTAGTGTCACCTCAGTAGCAGCAACACAAATTCCCTCAACTGCCAGGCAGATTGCAAAATATCAAACCTTGTAAGAAGCACACTTCGCACATTGGTAGCTAAGCTCTATACCAAACCAGCACTAACAGGAATCCTTTATGGAAGCAGGGAGAGGGAATGTGGCAGCGCTTCAGCACATGCATCTGCACTGAGGCCTGGTACACTATATCTTCTTTTTTGTTACTCTCTTCATCTGCCACATTTGCTGTCTGTGGATTATTGTGCCCCACCATAATCTTGCGCCCTGTGTGGCCACACTGCTCGCATAACCCTTGGTAAAGAACTGCTTGGATAAAGTAGGTCTCTTGTGGGTGCTCTGATGTCTTGTTATCTGATAATTCTGGGTAGGAAGGAGTGATACCCCTTCACTCCTGCCTCGTTGGGTGAATTGGTTCTGCTAGTTCCTGGACTCTGCCTTTGATGTTTAGATTTGCTACTACACCTGCCTCCTCTGCTTCCTGGCATTTGGTATCTACTCCATTCTGCTTGGAACACCAGTGCTTCAAGCCTTATTTATTTATTTATTGTATTTATTTATATTCTCTTATATACCGTGCTATTTTCCATCAATGCGGTTTACATAGAACCATTTAAATTACACATTTCAAAACAGTTGATCTGTGTTTACAATTAACAGGAAACAGAACTTGGAGAAGAACAAGGGTAACTATTTACAATTATACAAAGCTTGCAGCAAGAAGCCTTGGTTGCTATCTAGTCCTGGAGGGCTTAGGGAGATGCTATAGGTGAAGGCACTGTCTCACGGACCCTGATATTGGGGCTCAGAAGTGGTCTTAATCGTGACTTGTATTTTGCAACAGGTATACACATATATTTCCTAAAATTTATATATCAACATTTACATTTGGCTAAGTGCTTGGTATGGACTTGCGCTTTGCAGTATTATCTGAGGGGAAACTTTTGTTTACATCTCTGGTGTCAAAATCAACTCAAAATGGAAAAAAAATGGTTTTGGAGTTCAACTTATTAGTTAACTCCCTTTGTATGTCCAATTTTACAAAAGGTGGATGCTAGTATTAAAGGAATTGGATATACAGAGGGGATCGTGATTCTGATCTCGCAGCAGGACTGTCCACAGCTAACTCAGTCAAGGCTCTTCAATGGAGCCTCGGCACCATGGCGTCATGTTGCCATGGCACTGTGGCTCCATTGAAGAGCTGTGAAGCCAGTCGCCTGCAAAAAGTGGTTATTCCCCGCAGCCCGACCCCCAATCTGACCTCTTAAGGCCAGGGTCGGGCTGCAGGGAATGTCCCCAGGACCCCCTGCCCCATCCGCACCCCTCGGCATGGTAAAAAAAACATGCCCAGGGAAGTTATTCCACCTCGGAGGTGAAATAACTTCCCTGAACATGTCGCTGGCCCTAGAAGTACAGGGCCGACATTAAAACAATTATTTGGACATTATTTGAACAATTATTTGGACATTATTTGGACACTATTCTTATTTGGACAGTTTTCTTATTTGGTATAGAAAACTGTCCAAATAAGAATCAGCCCTGTATGTCCAGGGCCAGTGACTGCCCACTGCCTGCCCAGACTCCGCCCCGGGCCACCCATTCCCCACCCCCATCTAACTTCCCCGCACAACCAGCGGGGAAGTTATTCTGGGGCAGGAGAAGCAACGATTAGCGGGATTGTCGTCCCATTGGGACGTCCATCCCAACTATTCGTTTCCAGAATAAACCCCTAAGGGAAAAATGCATGATTTTGGCAAATAACTTGCATTAAAAAGTAAAACTGTGCATTATCAAGACCTTCCTATTCATCGAGCACTTCAATGAAACATGATGTCCCCCCTCATGAACTCCTACATACACATCACCTTGTACATAAGTTATAATCTATCATTCACAGTTCTCCCCCCTCCCTTTGTTTGCTAAGGAAGTTTTTATGTATTGGAACAAAGTGTTAATTGTTACTTTTAAAAGTTCTCTGTAAATTGAAGTTCTTTGTAAACCACCTTTATTTTAAGATAAGGCGGTATAGAAAAATTGTTAAATAAATAAATTATTTTCCCTTCCGCTGCTTTTTGACATATTCATAAATGACCTGGAAAAGGGAATAACGAGTGAGGTTATCAAATTTGCAGATGACACAAAATTATTTAAAGTTGTTAAAACCCATGAGGATTGTGGAAAATTGCAAGAGGATCTTGATAAATTGGAAGACTGGGCATCAAAATAGCAAATGAAATTTAATGTGGACAAGTGCAAAGTTATGCACCTAGGGAAACTATGGTTACACGATACAAGGTTCCACATTAGGAACCACCACCCAGGAAAAGGATTTAGGCGTCATTGTGGATAACATGTTAAAACCCTCCGCCCAGTGTGCAGCGGCGGCCAAGAGAGCAAATAGAATGCTAGGTATCATAAGGAAAGGAATGGAAAATAAAACAAAGGATATTATAATGACTCTGTGTCGTTCCATGGTGCGACCACACCTTGAATATTGTGTGCAATTCTGGTCACCGTATCTTAAAAAGGATATAGCATTATTAGAAAAGGTTCAGAGAAGAGCCACCAAAATGGTAAAGGGGATAGAAGGATACCCCTATGAAGAAAGGCTAAAAAGGTTAGGGCTCTTTAACCTGGAAAAGAGACGGCTGAAGGGAGATATGATAAAAGTCTATAAATTAATGAACGGAGTGGAACGGGTAAATGTAGATTGATTGTTTACGTTATCAGAATATAGAAAGTCTAGGGGGTATGTTTACTAAACCGTCTTAATGTGCGCTTTGTAACGTTAGCGCGTGATAAGGTACCTTATCGCACGATAATGTTGCATCTGCTGGCGCACAGGTACCTTATCGCGCGATAATGCGCACAGTGGCGAAAACGAGCGATGAAGGCGGGCAAAGGCTCCCGGAGGGCGGAGGAAGGCTCCCCAGGGGCGGAGAGAAGGGGTCAATGGGTGGAGAGTGGGAGGGGAGAGGCTCCCCGCACACTAACGCTGTGAAATCCGAGGCAAAAAAATAATGCCAGACAGGGCCGGATTTAACTTGAGTGAGGCCCTACGCCAACAAAAATTGTAGGCCCCCAGCAGGGGCGGCCCAAGGGGGGTGCTGGGCCTCATTTGCATAAAGGGCCTCATTTGCATAAATATTTGCATAATGTTACCATATACTAACTTTTAGTAAACGTGCCTCTTAATGAGTGTATGGATAAAGAAAGACTAAAAGATTTCTACATTACTATAATCCAGTGCCAACTGCCAGACACATTAGGAACTACTACAAACACTGCCCATTTAGAACCCATAGTAAACCCGCCGTATCCTAACAGCACTACCAGGACTCACAAAGCACCATACCCTACCAATCAAAAGGCAACACTGCAAATATTAAACCAATACATTTCAGAGAACAACAATACATGACCTACTGGGGAAAGAGAACAAGTGGCAATGTCAAATAGGAATTATATAAACAGAACACCTCAGCTCAGTTACACATGCAGAACATAGACCATCAAACAAGTAATCACAATTTAGAAACAGGAAGACAATAATTAAACTGGGAATCCCAAAAGCCAAACTTGGAAAGTACAACACTGTAGAAATAAAACTATACATTAATTTGCTCTTGTACTAAACAAAGCGCAGACGTTAATGATGCACATTTATCAGAGCTGACAAATTCCAATTAATAAATTCAAAATAAAGAGATATTTTTCTACCTTTTGTGCATTTTTTTCAGCTGCAATTGCTCCAGCCACTTTCTTCTGGTTTCTTCGTGTCTTCTGCTAACTCTCCATCGTCTGCTGTCCATTTGTCCTTTCTTCTCTCTGCTAGATTTTTTTCCATTCTCTCTCTACATCTGCTTTAACATACTAATCTTTCTCCTTTTGCTCTTTCCTCATTCCTATTTCATCCACTCAAATTTTACCCCTCCATCCTCAATCCCCACTTACTCTCCCAATACCCGGCCAATTGTAGATTTTTTATCCCTCCCACACAAAATATTTTTCCCTTCTCCATTTTACTCTTCCAGCCCCATCCCATTCTAATCCTCCCCCAACATCAGCTCCCTTCTAGTTCCAGCCTCACCCAGCATCCATTCCCTTCTAGTCCCTGCATCAGCCCATTTCCAGTCCTAGCAACCCCCCAACCCAATTCCAGTCCTAGCCCCCCCATCAACCCACTTAGTCCTAACCCCCCATCACCCCATTTTCAGTTTAAGCCCCCCCTATAACCCATTACCAGTCCTAACCCCCCATCAGCCCACTTCCAGTCCTAACCCCATCAACCCATTTCCAGTCAGCCCCCCATAGCCCATTGCCAGTACTAACCCCCCATCAGCCCACAGCCCATTACCAGTCCTAACCCCATCAGCCCACCTCCAGTTTTAACCCCCCCAGCCCATTTCCAGTCCTAGCCCCCCCATAGCCCATTACCAGACAGCCCCCATCAGCCCACAGCCCATTACCAGTCTTAACCCCCCCCAAAGCCCATTACCAGTCTTAACCCCCCCAAAGCCCATTACCAGTTCTAAACCCCCCCACAGCTCATTACCAGTCCTAACCCCATCAGCCCACCTCCAGTCTTAACCCCCCCAACCCCTTTCCAGTCCTAGGCCCCCCATAGCCCATTACCAGACAGCCCCCATCAGCCCACAGTCCATTTCCAGTCTTAACCCCCCCCCCAAAGCCCATTACCAGTCTTAACCCCCCCCAAAGCCCATTACCAGTTCTATACCCCCCCCAACAGCCCATTACCAGTCCTAACCCCATCAGCCCACCTCCAGTCTTAACCCCCCCAGCCCCTTTCCAGTCCTAGGCCCCCCATAGCCCATTACCAGACAGCCCCCATCAGCCCACAGCCCATTACCAGTCTTAACCCCCCCCAAAGCCCATTGCCAGTTCTAAGCCCCCCCAACAGCCCACAGTCCATTACCAGTCCTAACCCCATCAACCCACCTCTAGCCTTAACCCCCCCAGCCCATTTCCAGTCCCAGCCCCAGCCCCCCCAATAGCCCATTACCAGTCCTACCCCCCCACCCCCGTCGGCCTAAAGTAAAATTTAATTAAAAAAAAAAAACCTGCTGGCTGCCGCCGCGGGGCCCCCTCTGCTGCCGCGGCAGCACGGACTGACCCGCGGGGGCCCCCTCTGCAAGCTGACTCCGTCGGTCCGTCGATCCCTCTCTCCCTCCGTGCACGCTGTGAGAGGCGCGAAGGTAGAGTGTCTCCCTCGCGTCTCTGTTCAGCCCGCAGGGGCTGATGGGAAATTTCCCATCAGCCCCTGCGGGCTTAACAGAGACACGAGGAGACACTTTCGCGTCTCTCACAGCCTGCACGGAGGGAGGGAGGGAGGGAGGAAGGAACGAACCGACGGAGTCAGCTTGTCTGGGGCCCCCGCGGGTCAGTCGGTGCTGCCGCGGCAGCAGAGGGGGCCCCGCGGCGGCAGCCAGCAGGTTTTTTTTTTAAATTTTATTTAAAAAAAAATTAACTTTTTCTTTTTTTGTGGGCCCCTGCCAGCTGTGGGCCCTACGCCATGGCGTACATGGCGTATAGGTAAATCCGGCCCTGACGCCAGAGAAACCCTCACGTTAGAGCCGATTTAAAGGGAAAAGAAACCATTTCCGTCAGCAATGTACAGCAAAACCAGGGAAAACTACAAAAAGTGATAAGTGTGATACATGTGCACGGAACAAAAGGTTAAATAAACAGTGAAAATGACCTCAACAAAATGGAAAAAAAGCATAACCAAGCTGGCCAATAGTGATATCAATGGGCAACATCAAAAAACACTCCCAAGAAAGCTCCAAAAAAAAGAAATGAATTTTAGAAGGGTCTACGCTCCGTCCCCAGACAAGGTGAATGAGCCCACAGTGAAATTGTCCAGAGCAGGATTTCCGACCCCATTGGCCAGGTTTCCTATCTCCAGGGACTGCACTGTCTCTGTGGCCACAGTGTGGTGCAGTGAACACAGCCAGTGTGTTCAGGAGCAGAAGGTCATCAGTTCAAGTCCCAGCTGGGGCTCCTGCCAATCCAGTCCCAATATTTTAACCACTACTAAACCGTGAAAGTACAGACGAACCTTTATTGCAGAGAACATAAGCATGGTTCAGATGCCTATATTTTACCCTACAGAGCACAGACACCAGAAACATGTGCATTACCTAGAGCACATTCCCCCAAATGCAGCCCTGGAAGGGCCACAAATCATTCAGGTTTGATGCTGTCTCCAATATAAGGCCATGTCAGCATGGTGGCGGAGGGGTACCGGTGGTGGAGGGGGCAGTATCTGCTACCCACAGTACACCATGGCCTAGCCCTCCTCACGTGGGTGCCGTGCACTGCAATAGACAGGCCCTGTCTGACGAACAGCCATGGACTCCCCAGGGAATGCACTGCTTCTTTGTCAAGACAGTGGTGCAGTACACACAGCCAGTGCCTTCAGGAGCAGAAGGTCACTGGTTCAAGTCCCAGCTGGGAATGCTGCTAATCCAGTCCCCATATTTTAACCACTACTAAACCATGATAGTACAGATGAACCTTTATTGCAGAGAACATAAGCATGGTTCAAACGCCCATATTTTACCCAACAGAGCACAGACACCAGAAACATGTGCATTACCCAGAGCACATTCCCCCAAATGCAGCCCTGGAGGGCCACAAATCATTCAGGTGTGATGCTGTCTCCAATATAAGGCCATGTCAGCATGGTGACAGAGGGGTACCAGTGGTGGAGGGGCAGTGTCTGCTGCCCACAGCACACCATCACCTAGCCCTCTTCACATGGGTGCCATGCACTGCAACAGACAGGCCCTGCATGAGAAACAGCCATGGACTCCCCAGGGAATGCACTGCTTCAGTGCCAAGACAGTGGTGCAGTGCACACAGCCAGTGCCTTCAGGAGCAGAAAGTCACAGGATCAAATGTGCTTCCTGCCATCCCAGTCCCCACATTTTACCCACCACAAAAATGTGATAATACAGACAGTACCTTTAGTGCAGATAACGTAAACATGCCCAAAACATCTACATTTTACCCTACAGAGCACAGACACCAGAAACATGCGCATTACCTAGAGCAGAGTCCCCCAAATGCAGTCCTGGAGGGCCACAAATCATTCACGTATATGCTGTATCTAATAAAGATGTGTGTGCTTCATTTCCATGCGCCGTCCCCATGGTATGCAGATGTATCTCATGCATATTCATTAGGGACAGCAGGAAAACATGAACCGTGTTTGGCCCACCAGGACTGGAGTTGGGGACCTGTGCCCTAGAGCAGCGGCCAACAGGAGCAGAAAGAACCACACCCACAGGCTCCATTATCCAAAGCCTCACGGAGAGGCAGGATATCGGGCCTTGCATACATCTCACAATACTAGTACGTACATACCTTACCAATGTCACCCTAAACCTGGGAAAATGGTACACATATATCAAAAGGTTGCTATGATTACTGGCAGATAGCAATTCCTAAGTTAAGCACAATATGCTCATTGAGCTGTATCATACCAATATCTCTGATGTCTGTGGAGTGTGTTTCAGGTCTGGTGTCTGACAGTGTTCACCACCCTGGGGAGTGACCCCAACAGTATTGCATACCATAGCCATTCCTGCGCTGTGTCCAGGACTGGTGAGTTGGCCTGGACTACAAAAACTCTCTATAGTAGCACAGTGCTGGCATAGGTGTGGGAGTGTGTGTCTGTCCATCCAGTGTGTGGTGGTTACAACACCTTACTCAGCCCACACTGTTTGCACTGTGTCCAGTGTTAGCTTGCCAATGTGCATAATAAGGAGCAAGGTACTGTGGGTATAGCTCGGACAGGGTGGCCTGGGCAGGACGCATGAGCACAGGGCATAGGCCAATGGCTGGGACATTGTAGTGGCCGGCCATCACCTGCACGGACAGGGTGGCCCCTGCATGTCCTGCTGGGAGGTCACTCTCATCCTGACTGAGCAGTCACCATGGCATGGCTAGGTTCTCCATAGTGCTAATAGCATCTTTTTCAAGTGATATGTATGGGCTGTCTTTTTTGGGGGCCCAATCACTAACCTATCTGCTTGATGGGTGTGATGACATCCCAGTTTTGGGTGCACACATTTCTTCCACTAATATGCACTATGGACTAGCTAGCAGACTGTTTGCAGTTAGTATGTGTGAGGCTGGAACACCTTGCAGGGTGCAGCGGCTGAAGATTCACTGTGCTCGCTGCTGGAGAATGTCAGATAGTGGTGGTGGGCAACTGAACATTTCCAGGCTTCCTGTCTGTCTGCTATCACTGTATGGATGTGTACAGAAATGCATGGACTGCCCTGTATGTTGTCTGTCCCCCAGCTGAACTGAGGTTGATGGTCCCCTCTACCAGCACCATTGCAACGATGTAGACTGTGGATCTGTTGGTGGGAGATCCTGAGCTCCAGAGGGCAGTTTGGGTGGTACTACATAATCCGCCTATGGGTCCAAACAGCCTGCCCGCCCCCGGTGACATAAATCATGTGGCCATGGCACCCACACAGGATATGCACTATTCTGGGTGCATCAAAGTGCTCAAGGACTAAACTTGACTGAGAAATAAAAAATGGACACAGGTGCATTTGGCAGTGTAGCTGCAAGACCAACCCATCACACACTGGCACTGATGGGGACTCACACCATAGCCTATCTCAGCTAAGCCAGGTGCAGTGGACATGGTGCTGGGTGGCCCACCTCACCCTCAGGGTGAGCACAGGACCCGCACAATGTGACGGTCAGTACCTATATGTGCAAGTAACACACATGCTCGGTACTCCCAACCAGGCTGAGGTGGTGTGGGGGTGCATACCCCATCCTGTGGTTATCTGTAGACTGCTGATTTGCATGTGCAGTGCATCATGGGTATGTGTGGTTTAATCCTATCCTGCTAACCACAGCAGACAGTTCATGTGGTGGGCTGCAGTCCAACTGTAGCCAGCCAGGAGTTTGTTAGCAGCTATGGAGATGTAGCCCATGGGTGACTGCACTGCCTGTGGAACCAGAGGTCATGGGTTTGATCTCACAGTGGGGTTATGTGATAGGGCTGTCTGAGGATTTTTCTTTTATAATTTAAATTGGTGCTGCCAGCAACAACACCCTCAGTGCTGTAGCCTGAAGGTGCCTCTAAAGCGCCCTATAAGGTGCCCCAAAGGGAACATTATAAGGTGCCGTGTTGGACAGTGCAGCTTATTATGTGTCCTCAGGAGTGCCGCATAGGGTGCATGATGTGGCACCTTAGGTTATGCCAACGTGAGGGTGTGTTTGCTGGCAGCAGAAATAAAAAAAAAATCCAAATGCCTCACAAAGCACTGCTGATATTAAAGGGTAATGTCTCAGGCAGTCATATGCAAAAGCCACACTGTGGTATTGAACCCATGACCCCTGCACTATCAGGCAATTTGTCAACCAATGTGCTACACCTCTGCCATTAGGTCTGTATGCCAGCACACATGCCTATGATTAACACACAGTAATGTGCTACACCTACCTCCATCGTGTCATAATGTGCGGTACGTAACCTATTGCGTGAGTCCAATGTTTAGCCCAGAAGGCTCCCTCCCCCCCCCCCCCCTTATGGCATCCTGCACATCATTGCTGGATTCACATTAAGATGGATTAATGAACATACTCCATAGGCACACACAACCCCATATCACCAGGGTGAGTGACAGCCCACGTTGATGGGCTTTCAGGACTCCTTGGTGTAACTATTTAGCCAGTCATTGCTATATGAAAAAGCATAGCACACCGGTTCCAACAGTACCCTAGGAACCAGTGGTGGTGGGTTCGAGACCCAAGTGTGTAAGCAACAAGGAAAACTTTTAATTGTGTTTTTAAATGTCAGACACATCAGTGCAATGTCTGTCTGCATCATAGATCTGTATAAATATTGTTAGCGACACCATACCCTGTGCGGCAAAAAGATGCGCGCATGCGCGCGTGTTGTGGTGCGCATGCGCAGGTGGTGTGCTGAGCGTGTTGCGTCGTGCATGTGTTCCTCATTGGTGACAGTGTAGAACATGGCAACCAGATCCAGGAAGCCTGCCTTCACCACCCGGGAGCTACGCTGCCCGGCACAGCTGATTGCTGTGAGGCAGCACAAGCTGTTTCCAGGGACATCCAAGCAGCAGGACCAGATGAGGGTCCAGAGGGCGTGGGATCAGCTGACATGGCGCTATAATCGAGTGGCAGACTACCCACGTGAGGTAAGTGTATGGGGACAGGTCAGTAGATCCATACTCGTATATATCCAGTGTTGATTGTACCTGTGCATGCTGCTGTGTGTAGGTAGTCTATCTCAGTGATGTGTATCAGGTAAACCCACATGTCATATTGTCTATATATCACATCTGAGTGGTTTTCCCTGTACCCAGGGGGCTAAGGACCTGTTCATAAAGTTCCTGATGCCATCCTGCTGTCATGGCAGCTGCTGGTGTTGATATGCTACAACACACCGTAACACAGGTAGCCCATAGATCAGACTAAGGAGGGTTTATAAACATCCTGCTGGTATGATGGGGTCTGCAGTTGCAGGGAAAAACATCTGCCCCACCCCCAGGGGCTGGGAAACGTGCCCAAAATGGTATGTTAGTCCCATTGGTGATATGCGTGTGTGTGGCCCAGCAGTCTAAAACATCTGCCTTACCCCCACTTGCCCAGAAAGTCCAAAAAAGTGGGTCCCCAGAACCCCTGCTGGTATGGAATATGCTGCTGTTGCTGTTTTCCAATCCACCCTACCCCCAGGAGTCCTGAGAGCCCATCAAAGTGGGCTGTCAGGCACCCTGGTGATATGGTCCTGTGTGCCTAAACAGTTCAATACATTCTCCCTATCCCCAGGAGTCCTGAGAGTCCATCAAAGTGGGCTGTCACACACCCTGGTGATATGGTCCTGTGTGCCTAAACAGTTCAATACATTCTCCCTATCCCCAGGAGTCCTGAGAGCCCATCAAAGTGGGCTGTCATTCACCTGGGTGATATGGTCCTGTGTGCCTATACAATTCTATACATTCTCCCTATCCCCAGGAGTCCTGAGAGCCCATCAAAGTGGGCTGTCAGGCACCCTGGTGATATGGTCCTGTGTGCCTAGACAGTTCCATACATTCTCCCTATCCCAAGGAGTCCTGAGAGCCCATCAAATTGGGATGTCAGGCACCCTGGTGATATGGTCCTGTGTGCCTAGACAGTTCAATACATTATCCCTATACCAAGGAGTCCTGAGAGCCCATCAAAGTGGGCTGTCAGGCAACCTGGTGATATGGTCCTGTGTGCCTAGATAGTTCAATACATTCTCTCTATCCCCAGGAGTCCTGACAGTCCATCAAAGTGGGCTTCCACTCACCCTGGTGATATGGTCATGTGTGCCTAAACAGTTCAATACATTCTCCCTATCCCCAGGAGTCCTGAGAGCCCATCAAAGTGGGCTGTCACTCACCCTGGTGATATGGTCCTGTGTGCCTAGACAGTTCTATACATTCTCCCTATCCCCTGGAGTCCTGAGAGCCCATAAACGTGGGCTGTCAGGCACCCTGGTGATATGGTCCTGTGTGCTTAGATAGTTCAATACATTCTCCCTATCCCCAGGAGTCCTGAGAGTCCATCAAAGTGGACTGTCACTCACCCTGGTGTTTGGTCCTGTGTGCCTAAACAGTTCAATACATTCTCCCTATCCCCAGGAGTCCTGACAGCCCATCAAAGTGGGCTGTCACTCACCCTGGTGATATGGTCCTGTATGCCTAGACAGTTCTATACATTCTCCCTATCCCCAGGAGTCCTGAGAGCCCATCAAGGTGGGCTGTCAGGCACCCTGGTGATATGGTCCTGTGTGCCTAGACAGTTCAATACATTCTCCCTATCCCCAGGAGTCCTGAGAGCCCATCAAAGTGGGCTGTCACTCACCCTGGTGATATGGTCCTGTGTGCCTAAACAGTTCAATACATTCTCCCTATCCCAAGGAGTCCTGAGAGCCCATCAAAGTGGGCTGTCAGGCACCCTGGTGGTATGGTCCTGTGTGCCTAGACAGTTCAATACATTTTCCTATCCCCAGGAGTCCTGAGAGCCCATCAAAGTGGGTTGTCACTCACCCTGGTGATATGGTCCTGTGTGCCTAAACAGTTCAATACATTCTCCCTATCCCCAGGAGTCCTGACAGCCCGTCAAAGTGGGCTGTCACTCACCCTGGTGATATGGTCCTGTGTGCCTATACAGTTCTATACATTCTCCCTATCCCCAGGAGTCCTGTGAGCCCATCAAAGTGGGCTGTCAGGCACCCTGGTGATATGGTCCTGTGTGCCTAGACAGTTCAATACATTCTCCCTATCCCCAGGAGTCCTGAGAGCCCATCAAAGTGGGCTGTCACTCACCTTGGTGAAATGGTCTTGTGTGCCTAGACAGTTCTATACATTCTCCCTATCCCCTGGAGTCCTGAGAGCCCATAAACATGGGCTGTCAGGCACCCTGGTGATATGGTCCTGTGTGCTTAGATAGTTCAATACATTCTCCCTATCCCCAGGAGACCAGAGAGCCCATGAAAGTGGGCTGTCACTCACCCTGGTGTTTGGTCCTGTGTGCCTAAACAGTTCAATACATTCTCCCTATCCCCAGGAGTCCTGAGAGCCCATCAAAGTGGACTGTCACTCACCCTGGTGATATGGTCCTGTGTGCCTAAACAGTTCAATACATTCTCCCTATCCCCAGGAGTCCTGAGAGCCCATCAAAGTGGGCTGTCACTCACCCTGGTGATATGGTCCTGTGTGCCTATACAGTTCAATACATTCTCCCTATCCCCAGGAGTCCTGAGAGCCCATCAAAGTGGGCTGTCATTCACCCGGGTGATATGGTCCTGTGTGCCTATACAATTGTATACATTCTCCCTATCCCCAGGAGTCCTGAGAGCCCATCAAAGTGGGCTGTCAGGCACCCTGGTGATATGGTCCTGGGTGCCTAGACAGTTCCATACATTCTCCCTATCCCCAGGAATCCTGAGAGCCCATCAAAGTGGACTGTCAGGCACCCTGGTGATATGGTCCTGTGTGCCTAGACAGTTCAATACATTATCCCTATCCCCAGGAGTCCTGAGAGCCCATCAAAGTGGGCTGTCAGGCACCCTGTTGATATGGTCCTGGGTGCCTAGATAGTTCAATACATTCTCCCTATCCCCAGGAGTCCTGAGAGTCCATCAAAGTGGGCTTCCACTCACCCTGGTGATATGGTCATGTGTGCCTAAACAGTTCAATGCATTCTCCCTATCCCCAGGAGTCCTGAGAGCCCATCAAAGTGGGCTGTCACTCACCCTGGTGATATGGTCCTGTGTGCCTAGACAGTTCTATACATTCTCCCTATCCCCTGGAGTCCTGAGAGCCCATATATGTGGGCTGTCAGGCACCCTGGTGATATGGTCCTGTGTGCTTAGATAGTTCAATACATTCTACCTATCCCCAGGAGTCCTGAGAGTCCATCAAAGTGGGCTGTCACTCACCCTGGTGTTTGGTCCTGTGTGCCTAAACAGTTCAATACATTCTCCCTATCCCCAGGAGTTCTGAGAGCCCATCAAACTGGACTGTCACTCACCCTGGTGATATGGTCCTGTGTGCCTAAACAGTTCTATACATTCTCCCTATCCCCAGGAGTCCTGAGAGCCCATCAAAGTGGGCTGTCACTTACCCTGGTGATATGGTCCTGTGTGCCTATACAGTTCTATACATTCTCCCTATCCCAAGGAGTCCTGAGAGCCCATCAAAGTGGGCTGTCAGGCACCCTGGTGTTATGGTCCTGTGTGCCTAGACAGTTCCATACATTCTCCCTATCCCCAGGAGTCCTGAGAGCCCATCAAAGTGGGCTGTCAGGCACCCTGGTGATATGGTCCTGTGTGCCTAGACAGTTCAATACATTATCCCTATCCCCAGGAGTCCTGACAGCCCATCAAAGTGGGCTGTCAGGCACCCTGGTGGTATGGTCCTGTGTGCCTAGACAGTTCAATACATTTTCCCATCCCCAGGAGTCCTGAGAGCCCATCAAAGTGGGTTGTCACTCACCCTGGTGATATGGTCCTGTGTGCCTAAACAGTTCAATACATTCTCCCTATCCCCAGGAGTCCTGACAGCCCGTCAAAGTGGGCTGTCACTCACCCTGGTGATATGGTCCTGTTTGCCTATACAGTTCTATACATTCTCCCTATCCCCAGGAGTCCTGAGAGCCCATCAAAGTGGGCTGTCAGGCACCCTGGTGATATGGTCCTGTGTGCCTAGACAGTTCCATACATTCTCCCTATCCCCAGGAGTCCTGAGAGCCCATCAGAGTGGGCTATCACTCACCCTGGTGATATGGTTGTGTGTGCCTAAACAGTTCAATACATTCTCCCTATCCCCAGGAGTGCTGAGCCCTGCGTAAGGTGTACTGTCAGTCACCCTGGTGCTATGGTGTATGCAGCTGATGATGTGTGCTAGGACACCCAACCCCCAGGGGGCCAGAGACCTGATTGCAATGGTGGGTATGTCATTCAGATATTGTGTTAGGTTATGGCAGGTAGGTTGCACATCTCCCCTAGTCTGTGAGGTCAGCACCTCATCACACACGTCTTTGATGTGTCCAGATGGTATGCTAGGTGCAGATGTGGATGTGTGTAACAGCACCCCATCCCCATGAGGTATGAGATCTGCTTACAAAGGCCTGTAACAGAGCCATGTCCCCATAAATGTATGCTAAGTCTGGTCCCACATCTGCCCACTTGCTACGAATCCAAAACCTTGTGGCAGATGAACATTACTGATGGTGTTGGAAGGATACATGCACCTGTTGTGGTTGCACAGCACAGACAGAAACCCTGACATGAGCACAGGTGGTAATAGCCTATTCTGGTGCAATGGCCCCTGCCCCTGGTGTTGGCAACCACACCTGCCCTAAGCATACAAGGCCCAGGTCATAGTAACATAGCAACATAACATAGCCCATACTGGGTCACACCCTCATCCTTCACGCCCAGTATGCTCTTTGCAACAGTGTCCAAACTAGGTTATACGTAGCTAGCAGTATCCTCAAGGGAGACACATTACACAATGCTTGTAGTGGGTCAGGCATTGCTATCCTGGGCCCTGTAGAAACCCAAATGTCATGGTAGTGGCCCCTGGCAAGGTGAATAGGGCCACCCACACAATGTTCCATGTAGGGACACAGCACCCATGATTGATAGGATATGATGTTGCCAGTGGGGTTGGTTCCGAGGATATGCATAGATCATGACAACACAAATGTGTTCAACATACCACATACGGGGTTAGGGGGGGTTTCCATGGACACCATCATTGTCAACCAAAATGTGGCATGGTCATGCAATGCCATGCAAGGGGGCCACAGGGTACTGCAATGATGTGTTCAGGGTGCCAGGCACACTGCACATAGGTGTCACTGCACACATGTCCAGAAACACAGCTACGCATGCAGGTGGCACTTGGAACAGGAAATCGCCTGGAACAAGCAGGAAGTAGTCCTAACATGTGGATATCATTAGTATCGACAGAGCCTGCATGCGAACGGTCTCCAGTGTCCAATCGGAAAGCTATTGGAAGCACCCCACAGCGCCTGTGTGCGGTCATCTTGCCTTTCCCAAATGGTGGTGACAAATGGTTTGTAAAAGCCGGCAGGACAATTAGACCTTGACAAGGCTTTCAAATATTGTAGATCCTGCAAAGATGAGAGCTTTAGAAAAGTGCTTCCTCTACAAAAAGAAAGGATACTATCAGTCCTATGCTCAGCACGGACAACCTGCAGTACAAGCTGCTAGAAAGGGTCAACAAGCTACTAAGCAGAGAAAGCTGAGAGCTACTCTGCCTTGGCAGACCCAGCAGCCTCAGCCCCCACAGGGCTTCTGTGATGGAGTACCTGCCCTTCCTGGCTCTCCAGGGAAAGCAACAGTCCACAATCCCAGGAAGATTAGGTCACCTCATCCACAGATGGAGGCAGATAACATCAGAACCCTGGACTGTGTCCATCATAGAAGAGGGTACAGGCGTCATGCGCATAGCCTGCCACCTCCAACAATAGTGGGGACATTCAGTTTGCAAACATCCCCCCCAACTGAATCCAGAGGTAACACATCTTCTAGCTCAGGGGTCTCAAACTCAAATTGCTTTGAGGGCCAAATGAGGACTTGTAAAGTAACCCGGGGGCCGCACAAGACGCAGGCCTAATTTGCATAAGGGACCTCATTTGCATAAATATTTGCATAATGTTACCATAAACTAACTTTTAGTAAACATGCCTCTTAATGAGCGTATGGATAAAGAAAGACTAAAAGATTTCTACATTACTATAATCCAGTGCCAACCGCCAGGCACATTAGGAACTACTACAAACACTACCCATTTAGAACCCATAGCAAACCCACCGTATCGTAACAGCACTACCAGGACTCACAAAGCACCATACCCTAACTATCAAAAGGCAACACTGCAAATATTAAACCAATACATTTCAGAGAATAACAATACATGACCTACTGGGGAAAGAGAACAAGTGGCAATGTCAAATAGGAATTACATAAACAGAATACCTCAGCTCAGTTACACATGCAGAACATACACCATCACCAAACAAGGAATCAAAATTTAGAAACAGGAAGACAATAATTAAACTGGGAACCCCAAAAGCCAAACTTGGAATGTACAACAACACTGTAGAAATAAAACTATAAATTAATTTCCTCTTGTATTAAATAAAGCACAGACGTTAATGATGCACATTTCCCAGAGCTGACATATTCCAGTTAATTCAAAATAAAGAGATATTTTTCTACCTTTTGTGCATTTTTTTTTTCAGTTGCAATTGTGCCAGCCACTTTCTTCTGGTTTCTTGGTGTCTTCTGCTAACTCTCCATGGTCTGCTGTCCATTTGTACTTTCTTCTCTCTTCTAGTTTTTTTTCCTTTCTCTCTCTGCATCTGCTTTAACATACTAATCTTTTTCCTTTTGCTCTTTCCTCATTCCTATTTCATCCACTCAAATTTTACCCCTCCATTCTCAATCCACACTTACTCACCCAGTACCTGGCCAATTGTAGATTTTTCTTCCCTCCCACACAAAATATTTTTTCCCCTCTCCATTTTACTCTCCCAGCCCTATCCCATTCTAATCCTCCCCCAACATCAGCTCCCTTGTAGTTTCAGCCCCACCCAGCATCTGCTCCCTTCTAGTCCCCGCATCATCAGCCCATTCCAGTCCTATTCTAGCCCCACCATCAGCCCATTTCCTGTCCTTGCTCCCCCCAACTAAGCCCATTTCCAGTCCTAGCTCCCTCCCCTCACAGCCCATTTCCTTTCTAAGCCCCCTCCCCATCAGCCCATTTCCATTCCAAGCCCCCCTCCCCATCAGCCCATTTCCATTCCAAGCCCCCTTCCACTCAGCCCATTTCCATTCCAAAACCCCGTCCCCATCAGTTATTTGCAGTTCAAGCCCCCCCTTCTACTCAGCCCATTTCCAGTCCTAGCAACCCCCCCAGTCCATTACCAGTTCTAGCCCCCCCATAGCCCATTACCAGTCCTAAGCCCCCCAACAGCCCACTTCCAGTCCTAACCCTCCCATCACCCCATTTTCATTCTTAGCCCCCCCATAACCCCATTTTCAGTCTTAGCCCCCCCCAATCAGACCACCTCCAGTCCTAACCCCATCTGCCCATTTCCAGTCCTCGCCCCCCCATAGCCCATTACCATTCCTAAGCCCCCCAACAGCCCACTTCCAGTCCTAACCCTCCCATCACCCCATTTTCATTCTTAGCCCCCCATCACCCCATTTTTAGTCTTAGCCCCCCCCAATCAGACCACCGCCAGTCCTAACCCCATCTGCCCATTTCCAGTCCTCGCCCCCCATAGCCCATTACCATTCCTTTGCCCCCCAACAGCCCACTTCCAGTCCTAACCCTCCCATAACCCCATTTTTATTTTTTTCCCCCCCATAACCCCATTTTTTTTTTTTGCCCCCCCCCAATCAGACCACCTCCAGTCCTAACCCCATCTGCCCATTTCCAGTCCTAACCCCCCCCCCCCCCAATCAGGCCAAGTAAATAAACTAAAAACAAAACCCTGTCTGCTGCTGCTGCTGCCGCTGCCGCCGCCGCCGCCGCCGCCGCGGTAGCAGCACAATCAGCTGTTCGCGGTCCCTTCTCCTATGCCCGGAAGAGCCCCGAGTCTGCTCCTTTAGCGGTGAGCTTTTCAAGCCGCGAAGAGAGTATTTTCCTCTCGCGCGGCTTGACAAGCCGCGCGAGAGGGAAATATTCTCTTTGCATCTTGAAAAGCCCGCCGCTAAAGGAGCAGACTCGGGGCTCTTCCGGGCTGAGGAGAAGGGACCGCGAACAGCTGATTGTGCTGCTACCACGGCGGCAGCAGCAGCAGAAGACAGGGTTTGTGTTTTTTTTTTTTCCTCCGTCGCGGGCCGCACAAAGTTCGGTTGCGGGCCGCATGCGGCCCGCGGGCCGCGTGTTTGAGACCCCGGTTCTAGCTCAAGGAGCAATGGAAGAGGTACCTAATCTCCAACAGGGTTCTGGGTTTTCACCCCACAATTTCCTCATACCAACGGAAAAAGGAGGTCACAGACACATCTGACATTTCAGAGAACTGAACAGGTTCCTGTTCCAGAAGACATTCCAAATGATCTCTCGAGGAAACGTACTTCCTGACCTACACAGGCAGATATGCCTTTGTTTTCTAGATCACAAGGATAGGTACACCCATCTTCTCTGCCAACAAGCACACCCAAGGTTCCTTTGGTCCCCCCATCAAGGAAACCACTATCCCAAAAATGTTTTCCCTTCAGCCGTGCCTCAGCACCCAGAGTATTCACAAAGTGCATGTCTGTGGTTGCCGGTTTGGTCCGTATCAGGGGAATATTCTTGTGCCCCTACGTAGACGACTGCCACGTACAGGCACAGTCACAAACACATGCCCAGGCCTCTCTCACTTACACAATGCGTGGACTCCAATATGTAGGCCCTGTCAGCAATCTCGTGGAATCTTTTCTGACTCCCACGTAAACGCTGGAGCTCATAGGTGCAAGGCTAGATACCAGACTGCCAAAGACCTACCTGACTCAGCCTCACTGTCCTCGCATTGTGCAACGTGTTTGGACAGCACTACAACAAACGCACCTCTTGCCTCGAGAGATGCATCAGCTGCTGGGTCAAATGGCATCTACGGTGCATGTGGTCCCCTACGCATGTCTCCACATGAGACCAGCCCAGTGGGCCCTCTCTTCCCAGTTGACGCAAGCAACAGGCTGTCTCTCAGATGTGACAATAAACTCAAACCGCCATACCCTGTGCCTGGACTGGTGGCGGTGGACACAAAACCTGTTGGAGGGGTCACCTTTCCTGCAAACCCCACCTCAGATCCCATTAACAACAGATGCCTCTAAAGTGGGCTGGTGTGCACATGTACTGGACACCTCCACCCAAGCCACCTGGAATTGTCAGGAGAGTCATTTCCACAGCAATCTTTTTGAGCTCTGAGCAATTTGCCTGGCTCTTCATGTCCTCCATTCCCTTCTACAGGCCAATGGAATACTACTTTGCACAGACAATCAGGTAGCTATGGTCTATGTGAACAAACAAGGAGGAACAGGCTCTCTGTCCCTTTGCAACAAAGCTCCTCAACTGTGGTCATTTGCCAGACAGCAGCAGATCCATCTTCTGCCAGTCTATCTCCCTGGCAATCAGAACTCTTAGCCATACAAACTCAGTCGTGTTCTGCTTCCGCACAAATGGTCTGTACACATGGACCAACTCTGTAGAGTATTGCAACTCTGGGGAACGCAAGATTCATACCTCTTTGCACGTCCATCATATGCCAAACCTACCCGGTTCTATACACGACTCCCAGCTCAGAGCTATCAAGCGAGGGATGCTGTCCTCCTCAACTGGGGGCAGGAATGTCTATATGCCTTACCTCCCATTCCCTTGATTGCCATGACCCTATTGCAACCCCTGAGGGACAGAGGCTACATGATCCTCATAGCCCCACGCTGGCAACAACAGGTGTGATACCCTCTGCTTCTACATATGTCCCAGGTTCCACCCCTGTACGTAGGGTCAGCTCCAGACCTACTGTTGCAGGAGGAGGAGAATGTATGGCATACAAACCCCCCGTCTCTGGACCCCAGAGCCTGGCTACTGATGGCTGAAACAGCTTTGGCCCTCCCCTCATTCAGGAAGTGCATGATGTCCGTTATGCTTCCAGGAAACCTTCCACAAGGCAGTCCTATGCCATCAGGTGGATGTGACATTTCATTTGGTGATAACAAAAGGCCTGGAACCCCTCTTGTCATCCGTATAGAAACATGTTTATGACAAACGCCATTACTCATCAAACAATGGTCTCCAAACAGAGTGAGTCAGAGTCCATTTAAGTGCCATTGCTGCTCCTTCTGAACCCATCAATGGACAACCCATGTCATCCCATCCTCTCATATCCGGGATCATGAGAGGCCTGCATCTACCAAAACCTACCCTTAGACCACCTCCAGAGGCATGGGATCCCAATCTGCTTCCAGGCCAGCGTATGCCGCCACCTTCTGAGCCCTTAGACACTACTTCCTTAAAGTCTCTGACCTGGGAAGTAAAATACTGTCTTGCAATCACATCAGGAAGTCGTATCAGTGAATCTCAAGCTCCAGTGCCCAATCCACCCCACACACCGTTTCACCATGATAAGGTAATCCTAAGGACACATCCACAAGTTTAGAATCTTTTACATATAGGTATAAACATACAGCTTTTTAACACGGTTTGAAGATGGTGCTCAGACGTGCCTTGATAGCGATGTGCCCCAGATAAAAGAATAGCCCATATTGATTTAAACAATCCCCTTATTAGGATCGATTTTCATAGGTATTTTTAAGTTAAAATGACAGGTTACACATTTAAGGGCCGTTTTAGCTATTTATTATAGTTATTTATAGTTGTTTGTAGCACACATAATACTTGTGATTGACACACAAATTTCTTGGGTTGTTCATTGATCTTACAATTTGATATACAATATACATAATGTTGTTTTTTGTCCATTTTGGGTTAGATTATCTGGATATCCATCAAGACATCACAAATAGGTTCCCAGAACAGGCATGTATATACAATGGTTTCTCTTCTTCTCTTTTTTTGGTTTTCGTTTTTTAATCAACTTTTTTTATGGTTTTATTGTTTTAAGTACAACAATAATTTTATTGGTATTTATAAATTCTCACAATTTTTTAGCACGATTGCACTATTATTCTTCCTTGGTCCCTCTTCCCTTCGGGGTCCTTT
The DNA here is from genome assembly GCA_033557465.1 of Ichthyophis bannanicus. NCBI lineage: Eukaryota > Metazoa > Chordata > Amphibia > Gymnophiona > Ichthyophiidae > Ichthyophis > Ichthyophis bannanicus. The sequence goes on along the minus strand of CM066032.1, from coordinate 875,924,983 downwards.
GAATAGTCCCTTTGGTTGTTGTCACACTCCTGGCAGTTCCTTTTTGTGTTTTTAGTTTTTAGTTTATTATTATTTTAATGTTTTTAAGATGTGTTATTAATTAACAATATGGCATCATTTATTTATTTATATTTTTAGTATTATTATTCAATATTTATGCTATGTTTTATAAGTGTATGCACTTTTCACTAATTTTAGTGGTCCATGGTGCACCTAATGGTATACATGTTTAATACGCTCCACCTATAGTTTAATTGTTTGGTTTTATGTATTTTTTAAGTAATTCATAATTTGGTTTTATAATTTTATGATTTATATTGTCTAATTGTCCCATTCATCATTCTTAATTCCTCTTTTATATTAACTATATTATTTATAATGTCAATGTATAGGTTACATTTATTATCATTTTTTATTGTTTTTAATATTTGTATGTTTAGCCATTGAGCCCCTGAAGAAGGTGTTGCGAAACACGGCCTGTGTCGGGCCTGGCTGGTTAATTATCAATAAACGAGTTCTTCCTATTACATCCACGGTTTTGTTTGGTTTCCTGTCCTGATACGTGGATAACTGCTACTTCGCTGGTATCTCCGGAAGAAGGGGCGGAAGTTGCGCCTCCACCACCAGGGATACCTAGAGTGCCTCCAGGGGGAGGGCCCGTCACAGGGTGATGGTGAGTATTGGCGACCTGGTTGCCCAAAAACAGATGTCCCATTGGACCAGCAGCCTGTGTGGTGCCTGCATAGGTACATGTGCTATGTTAGGCACATAATAATGTACTGATGACTGTCATCTTCCACAGATGGTGCTGACAACAATGACGAGCCCACCACCTCCGCATATGCGTTGCGGCGCCCCACTGCTCGCCATGCTAGGGAGCTGGAGGTGGTGGTGGTGGAGTCGGCGGAGGAGGAGGCGGAGGGGGCAGAAGCTGCAACACCAGAGGAGGGGGATGATGGGGGCATGGAAGGGGTGGATGGTGGGGTGGCAGGGGAGGGAGAGGGTGAGGGTGATGTGGGGGTGGGGGAGGGGTGGTGGAGGGTGTGGAGGTTTGGTGGGAGGAGTCTGAGGGGGAGGAGGGGGTGGAGGGGGTGTGGGAGAGTGATGTCGAAGACGGTGCAGCACAGGGCACTGTGGGCTCCTGTCAGCCATGCGAAGCCGCTGCACCATCCAGGGCCCCACACAGGTCGCATGCACATACCACCATGCAGACACCAGGGATTGTGTGTGTGTGTGGTGGCAGGTGTGTGGCAGACCTGTATGTGGCCCTGGGTGCCTTGCAGCAGCAGGTGCACCTACTAGTGCACTCGCACCAGTGGCTGGCGGGAGCCATTCAGCATGTGGCCGCTGAGGTGGAGTGGCTGCCATGTCGGCGGCCATCACCTGAAGGGCGTCACGGGGTCATTGATGGCGCCTGTGACATCCACACATGTGCCCTGTGCTGCCCTGTCTTCCATCACTGGGCATGCAGGGAGAGGGTGTGTCTGCTGTGGGAGTGGGGGGAGGGGTGGAGGAGGGTGTTTAGGGCAGATGGGGGTGGCAGGGGGGGAGGAGGGGGGTGTTTGGGGGGAGGGTGATGGGTATTGTCCCCCTCCCTAACATTGTAAATATCCCCTTTTTTTTGTTTAAATATGCACACTGTTGGTTAATTCGAAATGGTCACGTGTCTCCCTTAGCAGAACACTGTGGATGCAAGCATGGGATATATGTGTGGACAGGGATGTGCAGTACAGGAAGACAGGGGTATCATACGTGGACTGGCTCCACATGCAATTTGGGGGGCTAACCATGTGTGTAGGGGTGTGAGACAAGGGTGGCGCATGAGATGTTGCAATGTAGCGGGCGTCCCGGGGACATCCATGTCACAGGGATGGGAGTAGGGTAACCAAATGTGTCTGCAGAAATCAGCAGCCGACATACGCATGCCACCCATGTCTGCCTGTGCCACATGCATGCCTAGGGGAGCGGCTGGCATGTAAGCAGTGTTGCAGGCAGGGGCAATGGACACACATATGCACCCAATATTGGGGGTATGAGGGGGTGGACACGGTGATGGATCCGAATACTGAACATGTGACCTCAGAACATTCCCCCTGTCGCAACATGGGTGGCTGTGTAAACCACCCCGCTGCAGCCCAGGGGCAGTGAACACACACTGTGCAGGTCACACATGGCATGTGCTGCCATCTATGCAGTAATACCTGGCAGTGCAAACACCCCACCAGCGAGGGGCCTGGGTGCAGGTCATATGGTCAGGGACACGACATGCATTTGCACACTACATAGGGGACCACAGGGACACAAATTGGAAACACACATTGCATGTAGTTTATGACAGCTCTTTAATGTCACAAGAATTACCGACGGCGTGGCCGCCCATGCCTGCCACTTGGCAACCCCCCCCCCCCCCCGCGGTGCTACACCCTCTTCCGGTGCCAGTGGTGGTGGTGGTGCCGGTGCTGCCTGCCGCATGACAGCCAGCATGCCCTCCAGGGCCTCACACATCCTGGTGAACGGCATGGCTCTGACCTCCTCCCGGAATTGGCGCAGCTCCCCCCGGACCTGCCTCAGCTCCCTGGTGTTCTCCACCACCGCACTGTAGATCCGTTCGAGCGCCTGATGATTGCCTGTGGGTGAGACACAGGGTGGTCTGTGAGCTACCTCTCCAGTAATCAACTGTCACACACAAACATGTCACGCATATCCCACAAGATCGTTATTGTGATAGGGCAGACTCTAGTAGACACATGGATAGGGGTAAGAGACATCATTCTCACAGTAGTATAAGTCATAGACATGCACAGGACACGGTCCAGTAGTTTTATGTGGAAGGCAAACACAAAGATCCAAAGGCTGCGCGGACACACCCACATATGGAAGATGTAGCAACAGGCTTGGGCACAGATAGCAAACACATGTCCATTGTGTACAGGAGGTGGAGCATGAACCAGGGACATCAACCACAGCTGGAGAGCAGCAGTGGCGATCAGAGGAAGGTCGAGGAAAGCCAGCCCAAGTGGGGACACAGTTTGAGGGATAAACGCAGCTTGGACAGGTTACAGGAGATGCGCTATTGACTCAGAGGGATGGAGTGGTAGCACAAGGATATCAACCCTTATGTGTGGAAGTGCACTGCTGCTTCACATGTCTGACGGCAGAGGGGTTCACATACACCTTGTGTAAAACAGAGGAGGGGTTGGGTACCAGTGCATGTACACCTTGGACAGAGCAGAGAGAGCAACAGAGGGTGCATCAGAGGTGGACAGACCCCAGGAACCCATGGACAGGGCTATGCTGAGGAATCCACAGCAGGTGGTACCCCCTGGGGAGGGCGGTGATACCCAGAGCTGGGGGGGGTGTTTCCCTGATTCAGGTTGGCAGCAGGGGTGGCAGCTGGGAGGTGGCGAGTCTTTCAAAACACAATAGAGGTCGTTAGCTGACCTGTGTGATCGTGTGGGTGAGTCCCAACCTATGCAATCGGGGGACTCATTGTCAGAGCTACAGGAAGGGGACATGTTGATGGCCTTGTCTGTATGCCAAGCAGTCGATCTTAGTGGTTGACGTACAGGTAGCCTTGAGGGACCTGTTTCTCCCCCAAACCATCTTTACATAATCTATGATCCTGCCACCTCTGTAAATCCTTGTATATGGGTGGATTAACACATTTTGACTGCTCATTTCATATCCTATGATTGCTTTTCACCTGGAGATGCAGACTGGAGGGAATGGAGGCTGTGTGACGTTACATGACAGAAGATGCTTAGGTTTGTTTATGTCTGATCTGATTGTCCAATGACTATGTGACAGGGGGAATCCTGTTGTCTGCGAGACGGCTGGGCATCTGCGATGAAGCAGACTGTAGCAAGGGCAATGCTTGTTTCTATTTTTTGTCTGACAACGTGCTGGACCTTAAACAACATTCCTATTCTGTCTGCATCTGTAGGTGGTAACTGGCCCTAGGCTGTTCTGGTGTGTGTCACATTAACATCATCTGTCATAACGCCATACCCTTTTGTTTGCTCCACTACATCCCGTCTACGTGAACCATACATGTAACAGCTGTGGAAGGAATGTTGCCACATCCACCACACACACACCAACCAGAGACTAGTGGTTTGTGCGTTGTGGTTGTGACAGTCTGTTGTCACCCACCTTCGGCATCATGCCGTGCTGATGCGCTGTGTGCCCTCAGCTCGCCCATCATGACACCCATGTCCATTGGATCTGCGCCTGGTTCCTGCCTGACCCCCATTGCTGGGCTGGCTGCAGCCCCCACTGTTGGGCCGGTGGCGATGGGTGGCTCCATGGTTTCTTTGCCCCCACTTGTGCTGCCCCCAGACACAGCAGGCTCAGGCTCCTCAACACTCTGAGTCACGGCCAGGTCCACCACCTCCTCCTCCTGGGCCCCCATTGTACTGTAGTCACCTGCATTGTGAACAATCAGAGACAGCACACATATGTTTAAACACTCCACCTATGTATATGTGTGTGCTACAGACACCACAGACATGATGGGGGGGGGGGCCCTGCATGTGTGCTGCATACAGGACCCACTACACCCTCCCATACCTGTCTGTCCCCACCATGTACCTATTCCAGGGGCACATGTGTGTGCTGTACCCCTGCACACCTTGTTTGGTTGCCATGTTCCTGTTCCTGGTCCCATTCCACATGTAGCCCCCATCCCATCCCTTTCCCCATCTGCCCCAAATATGTCCACACACGCCTGCTAATACCCCACCCTTACACCTGTTTTTGCCATCCCCTGTATGACAGTGCAGGCTTTTGATCAGGGCATATTTTGTTCAGACATACTATCTTCTCAGTGCTACATGTGCTTGGCAGTGACCCACTATGCAGCTGACTACGACTATCCATCACCTCTGAGCCACTGCCAAGCACATGCAGCACTGTGCAGATAGTATGTCACACAAACATGCCCTGATCAATGGCCCTCACAATCATACAGGGGATGGCAATCACAGGTGTGGGGGTAGTGTAGTGGCTGGTGTGCGTGGACCTTTTTGGGACAGATGGGGAGAGGGATAGGATGAGAGACACATGCTGATTGTGGCCCCGGAACATGGCAACAAAACAGTGTGTGCAGGGGTACATCACACATATGTGCCACCAGGATAGGTACATGGTGGGGCTTCGGTGACAGGTATGGGAGGGTCTTTGCAGATGGCTGATGTCTACACAATGGGAATTTCAGGCATGGCCTGGGAGCTGAAAGGTAGCATACATACCTGCCTGCGGATGTGCCTTGTCGAGGGCCTCAGGCAGACCACGGAGGTAGATAGGCCCCAATCATGCCACCAGCTCCTGTTCCAGGGGCATGAGGGATGGTGTGAAGGGGCCACCGCCACCTGTGCCCAGAGCATGTTGGCGCTCGGCGGCCATGTGCTGCCTCACTCCTCTTTTGATATCAGAAAACCATTTTTTGAGGCTTTCTACGTCTCGGGGGGGCCCCCTGCCTCGGCCAATGCGCCACACACCTCCTCCCACACTGCCATCCTGGTGGCCACAGTTGTGTGGCTACTGAGCTGCCCAAATAGTAAATCATAGTTTTCTATGACCCCTGACAGGAGGATGTGGTTCTCCCTATTGGTGAACTTTAAGGTCCTCCTCCTCTGTGGGGCAGGCACCGGTATCCTCTTCCTCTTGGCCGTGTGGCTGCACTGTGCAACCTGTGGCCCACCAGATGGGCCTGCCTCTGCCTCCATAGGCCCTGCAGTCCCTGCCCTGGGTGTCTCCACAGCAACAGGTGGGCCCACCTCCTCCACCCCCTCCACCCCCTCACCCTCCCTCTCCCTCTCCCTCTCCATCACCCTCTCCTCTCACCGCATCCCTCCTCACCTCACCTCACCCACTTCTCCCTCACATGCTCCTTGCCTACCCTCACCTACACACACCACAACACAGACCACACAACACAGACCACACTACAAACCACATTACAGACTACACTACCAACCAAAATACAGGACACACTACACACCACAATACAAAATACAAAACACACTACCTCCACTACTCCCACCACAGCCTCTCTCTCTACCTCTCTCTCTCTACTTCTCTCTCTACCTCTCTCTCTACCTCGAACTCCTCAAACAACCCTCAATGTGGAGCAGGTGTGCAGGCATATTTATAGGTTTTTTTACGTTGCGTCCATTGCGCATGCGCAGTTTTGCGAGCGCGGTGCTTGTGCGCCGTGCGCATGCGCGACTCTGCGCATGGGCATCTGTCTGTGCATGTCACGCATGTGCAACTGTTTGCGCATGGGCGTTTCTGTGCGTGTATCCACATGCACATGCGAGGCAAGTTGCACATGCGTGGGACGCACACACAACCGCCCATGCGCAAACAGTTGCACAGGCGCACCATGCTCGCACTACTGCGCATGCACGAGTTGCACATGCGCACTGCGCACACATGTGATGCCCATGCACAAAGCAGTTGCACATGCGCGCCACGCACAGACAGACACCATGCGCAAAGTGTTGCGCATGCGCGAGGCGCACACGCGCCGTACTCGCACAAACTGCGCATGCTCAACGGCTGCAACGTAGCAAATATGTATATATCTGCCTGCACACCTTCCACGTTGAGGGTTGTAGGCGAGGGAGAGTAGGTGTGTGTTTGAAGAGAGGAAAGGGAGAGAGTCAAAGCAGGTGTTGGTGTTGATTGTATTGGTGTTGGTTGTATTGTGTTGTATTGTGTGTGTATTGTCTTGTGTGGTTTGTAAGGTGTACACTGTTTAGGGAGGTTCGTGTGTGTTTGAGT